>LPNX010957155.1:15734-63379 GCA_001517045.1 Pseudotsuga menziesii
TACCAAAAGGATACAACGACCCATGTCTTCATCTATGGCATATAGAGGGTAATTATTTGGACTATTTTGTTCAATTATAACCTAGGAAAATTTAGCTTCCCGATATAGCCTTATAGTCTCACCTGCAAACATAGGTATTGTAGCATACTTCATGTCCATTTGTATGGTACCTCCTAACTTCTTAGCTCAACTTGTAGAAAACAACATAATGCATTTGGAAGGTACATCATCTACCACTACGTCCATCATGATACTTTTGGTAGGTAGCTAGGCCAGTATGACCACCAGGTCCTTTATCATCCCAACACACTTCACCTTTTTGGAGTCAAAACTATAAAGTTCATGATAAGGTCTATTTATCTCAAGTCCAAGTTGCTCCACGATGATCTTCAGCATTAAGTTATGAGAGGTCCTAGAATCCAACATACAATTATGTAATAAATTGCCATGGATACCAAGGGAGACATAAAAAGGAGTTGTAGTCTCCTCCCTTTCATCCACATGAGGACCGCATTGAATATCACAAGACTCATCAATCGACTTTATGGTATCATGTTGTTCTGACAAGTCAATTTTATAAAATAAATTGTCAATTTGCTTTTGATATAGAGGATTTTTAGCTAATTCAATCAAAGGAACAAGAATTTTAAGTATACCTAGATCCTGCTCCAAATTGAAAGATGGAGAAATCTTGTTCGAATCCTTGATTCATGATCAGATTTTTTCGAAAGGGGTTTATCAAGTTCCTTGGAAGCTAGAGGTTTGTAGCTTCGTTAACTTTCTCGTTTTACAAGTTAGTGGAATTGACAACAAATGAGGCTTGTGGAGTTTTATCCACGATTTTCTTTGTAGGATATTTTTTTGGTTGAGGATTAGTTGGTTGACATGTTGGAGAATATCTAGGTTTGAGGTCATACTTCCTATGGATGTCATCCTATAGGGTATCTACAAAAATCGATATTGAGTTGAAGACTGCTTGAATTCATCATCAGCTTCTTGATAGCATTCATCCTCATTGTAAAGCAATGAACTCTTATAATCATCTCGTGTGAGATGCATAATATTAAATTCATCATGTGACCAATTCTCCTCCTCTTCAGGTTCTTCGTATGTGTCTTCTTCAGAAGGTTCAAGGAGATTATTATTGTTATTTTCCCGAACAGGAGGTCGAAAGGGGTTTTTCCTCCGTTATTTTCTCTCTATACATCATATGTGAATTATATGGTCATCTGAACTGAGTGGGGTTTCTTGCTACAGAAGGATGTTTGGGTTATTTCCTTCCAATTCCATTATGGTTATTTAATTAGACAAATTATTTATGATTTGAGACATCTCTTTGATCTTAGATTCCTGAGAATCTAAACTCCCTGTGAGGTACCAGCCTCATCTTTGGACTTTCCTTTCTCTTTCTACTCAACGCCATTCACTGTTTTTATTTTTCCACCGACCCTCATGTTACCCTCAATGTCTATTGCATCGTCTTGCATTATGAGGAGAGAACTTGATCTTATTTCCCTCAACATAATGACAAAGTTGGAAGGAAACGCACCAACATAAGTGGCTCTTGCAGCCTCTTCATGAGTAGGCCTAATATCTTAAGGAATATGACGGTATAATTAATTAAATGTAGCTGTAAACTTGACCACCATTTTTGAATTGTTCTTCTTAAAGGATAAAAACTCAGTTAAATAATACAGGTTATCTCACTTTTCTCCCCATTTCTTCAGGAATGTGGTCTCTAACTCATCCATTGTCCAATTGAGGTTGTGGGGAGTGATCTAAACCATTTTCGAACATTCCCCTCTAAGGTTTGAGGAAAAACCTTCTTATACATGTCATCAGTCTGCATAACAATATTATCATTTAAATATTGGAAGTGGGTCATATGTTCTTCTGTAGAGGTTCCTTTACTACCATCATTCTTAGGAAACAATTTGAGGTGGTGATCAAGCATAGAATTAAGAGGTGTGGGAATTCTTAAGGGCCCATGATAGGCTACAAACCAACGATGAATTCATGGTTGATTTTGTTGGAGGCCTTCTCCGCCTCCATCCCCTCCTCCTCCTCCTCTAGACATTAGATGCTGAAGATTACATTCTTGGCTTTTGGGGTGAGGAGAGTTTTGGGCTTATTATGATTAGGATGAGATGAGGATTCTTCACTTTTGACAGTGATAATGGGAGGATCAATTAGATTGTAAAGTGTTCATGGATTTCTAATGGGAGAATGATGTCTAGGAGTCTCAAAGATAAATTCAAGTTCATAAAATTGAGGTCCAAAATAGGAGGAGAGAAACTTCTTCTAGGATTACCTAGTGAGAACGATTGGTATCTTCCACATCGGTTCCTCCAAGAGACAAGGTCTTGCAAAGCTATAAAGTATTCATTATTTGGATTAGCATGAGTATTCCTTCAACAAGAAGCTATATTTTCCTTGGTGGTTTTCGTAGGTGAATTACACACCCAACAATCATCTTCTTCTTCACCTCATGTAATCAGAGAGTATGCTTGTCGTTGTCCCTAAGGGAGAAGAATATTTGTCGCCTTGTTCCTTGGAAATGGTGTCAAAAAGAAGTTAGTCCCTGAGATGTTCTAGGGTTGTTTCAAAACTATGCTAGGGCATCAATAACCTTGATATGTATGTGTAGTAGTCTACTTCTTGGAGAAGAGAAATAATATTGAAAAAATTCAATAACTTGCTTGAATCATGATCCAACCTGACTAATGTATGCAATAGGATGTGTAATGATGAGCATCATTTTGACATTACAAACATTTAACAGATGAAATATATGAATTGATGGAATGATAAAATCTATTTATGATAGTATATCTTTATCCCATGATATAGAAAACATACTGGGAAAAACAGAATTCAGTAGTTTGACATAAGATGTAATGACAAAGGAAACAAGATCCTCATAGGGACAACAAATTTGATTTCAAATAACATATTATGAACATTTCATAATACATCAAAGAAAGAAACATTCACCACAACATTTGAATCAAATATAGGATGAAAAGTTTCCTCTAAGACTTGTATTATTATCCCAAATAGCTTCATTACATGGGAGTGGAAGATGTGTAAACACAAAATAAAGTTTGAACAAGTTGTAATCGTTAAAATTCAAAATCCTCAATGCCCTGATTACAAAATAGCAGATATTTCTTGCATTCAAGCATGGATAAAATAAATCCCTAAGAAGTTACACTTAGATAAAAAAATATGTGTCAACCATTAACAATGACCTTTGGCTCTAGTTATAGCATTTAGCTTTACAAATTTTTACAACAAAAATATGTTAGATAACATACTTCAGTTACAAGATAGACTGGCAAAACTGCTTCACAACAACACTTGCTAACTGATTTGACTTTCTAACTTATTTGATGTTGACGAGGAGGCTGAGATGCTTGAGAAAATCCTTGTTGAGGTATAAGTTGAGTTTGACCAGGGAGTGACTGAATTGGGTGCGACGATGAAGCTCCGATGATGCCTGCAACATTGTTTCTTTTTCCTGTTGTTTGATTGTGAGGATCCTCATGATACTCTTCCAATATTTCCCATATGATAATGACAAATATTCATTTCTCTAAAGGACACGTCCAACTCAGTGTAGTGTTCATAATTTGGCTTGGGAAGGATTATGAATACTAACTGCAATCCTAAGAGCATCTCAAAGTCTTTGTGCAACTTTTCAAAAACACACTTACCCTCCAGCTCTCCTTGGATATCTGCTAGACTTACTTTAGAATTTCGTGCATCCATCATAAAGGCATTATAATGCTCTCCTGGGTACAAATCTCCATTTCCTTCCCATGGAGAGGGAAGGCCTTGATTGATAAAATTGGTAAACATAGCCTTAAAAGAACCAACATCACGGGATAATTGAGTAGCTAACCCGTTCACATTCTGAGTGATCTCTCTATTACTTTTCACTTTGCTTTCTTCAATGAAACATTTATATGTATCCCTTATTGTAAAGTCTTGAAGCTCTTTTATTTCATTAAGAATCTCTATCACATCCCTTGTAGAGTCTAGCTTCTTCTCCAGCTAGGTAAGTATATTTTGAGCATATCGAGAGGTTGTCATAGCTAATTCCCATTCATACCGGTAAATGGAAAAATGATTCCATTGTGTGTTCATTTGTATTGATATGTGATCCCTAATTAGATGCACGGATTCTCTCAATAAGGGCTTACCATTTAGCTTCCTATAAAACCTCTCAATGTCTTTCTAGAGAGTATCTTTAGATTGTTACAACTCTGAAATGACACTATCCTTCTTAACAATTTCTTCATTCTAGATTCATACATATTCTCCTTTCTTCCTCAACTCATCCTTAATTTTTATTATTTGAGCATCTTTAATGCTCATCGTAGCCATGGTTTTGTTTAACTAGTATGTAGGATTTGTTGAGGATGATGCTTGTAAAGTTATATCTTTGGCTAATAAGAGGTCTTGATTATGTCTTTTCAATTCATCAACCTCTCATTCAAGTGCCACTATATTTTCCTTATGCGGCTAGTTCTCAACAATTATCTTGTCTAGTTATGCTTACACTACTATTAATTCAACCATTTATGCATGCTCAGCCCTAGGTATATTCAACGTTTTGAAATTTCCTCGTCCTTCTCTTTCAATTACATGTCCTGGATAGGAACTAAATCATTACAATCCTTTACCAACTTACCATTTTTTTGCTCCAAATTAGTGATTTTTAATTGCTTGGATCTGGTAGATGACCTTTCATTTTTAAGTGTTCTAGTCTATTGAATAAACCCTGCATCTTGTTAGTACTCATAGTATACTTCAGGACGTCTTGGTATACACCTTCCCCGATTTTCCTATGTAACTTCATGATATATTTAGGGTGCAAAGCATCCAAATTGACAGTGACTTGAGTGGCCTTGCAATTGGAGGGTACTTTATTTCCTCTAGGTGCAATAGGCTCTAAAATTGTCTTTTTGAGAGTCCCCTGTCTCAAGTAAAGAGTTGATAACATCGTTGCTTGATGGACAATATCAATATCTTTCTTTGGGAAGAGATTATTTTGAAAATATACATTGTCATCTTTAATTTGAGTATATATACCAAAGAGTCCAACTTTAAATGGAGAGGTATGATTTGTTCCCAAGTATCCTATTGTGAAGCTGAGACTTGCTCTTGTGTCCATATAGCTGATGGAAAATTTTCAAGAATAATCGGTGCTAAAGAGGTAGGATTTGTTTTTTGATGTATAACTAGATTAGATTGATGCTCAGATATTGAGATTTTGGACTAGGAACTAAAGCTTTCAAATTCTCCCATCTCGGTATCAGTAGTAACCTCAATTAATGACCCTTTTCCCAAAGCGCCTGTCTTATGAGGCATCAAAATGATACGGGATACTATCTGTAGGCATGAATACAATGCTTTCTTCACTTTCTCCAATTTTCCAAATTGGCCATCTTATAGAGATCATGATGTAGCTTGTGTTGATATTCTCACAACCTCACCAATTTCATTTTTTCAGATATAACCCCCTTAGGGTCATATTTACAGCTGAGACCTGTAGGGAGATTCAAACTAGCTAGCATTTCTTCAACTATGGACTGGGCCACTCCGGTTTTAACATTAAAAGGACCTACTTCTTAAGGTACCCTGGGGCCTGAAGGTTTTGGTATTGTTATGCTTTACAAAGTTCAAAGTGTCATAATTAAATATTTAACAAATGTACTTTAGGGAAAACAACCTTGGGGTTAAGAAGAGGGGAAGATGGTAATGGGGAAACTCGGATCCAAAAACATGAACATTGTGGTGTTCATAGAAAAATGAGTCACCTACAGGGGCCTCAGGATCTCATTGTAACAAATTCTTATGTTCATGAAAAATCCTAGGGGGAGGGGCACGAAGTAATATTGTATATATTTTTGAAATCAGAGTATTTGCAAACTCAAAGAACCCTTGATTATTAGGTTGGGCTATATACTTCTTAAGATCTATTTGGTCAAATAAATCCTTATTATGGTAAAGGATCATATATAGTAGGTAAGATAGATACCTAAAGAATTTGATTGAGGAAAATTTCTTTAGTTGATCATGTATCATTTCTACCAGGAAGGTGACAAAGTCTAAATTAATGGATGAATCCAGGTAGGAAATATTGATCAATAACAATATACCTAGAATAGTGTCATCAACTACAAGGTCATAATTGAATAGTTGAAGTTGAAGTTTATTTTTTCCAACTATCATCAAATGTACTTATAAGATGTTAACTAAGCTATGTTTTATATTTTTTAAATTGTTAATTATAAATTTTGGACGACGCCCATAGAAACAATCTTGACAGTACACTTGTCTCATTCTTGTCGATAGATGAAAAATCATACATGGTGTTCGGGTACACAGGGTACTCCCAAAGGACTGAACACCAAGAGAAACCACTTTACACAAATGAATCACAGATCAATACACCAATGTTTGTCATGTGGTTAAAACCATCGAGAGGGAAACAGTCCATGGCCCCAGCCAAATAGCTACTTGGAGCAGTTTATTATGCAAAATAAAGAAAGTTACATGAGCTTCTCATAATCGATCAACTAGCCAAGGACCCTCTATGCTCTTTAAATAGAGATCATAGACCAATCAGGTGTTAAGCCACAGATCAATGGTAGGTATGATCTAAGAGAAGTTGAACCTTCATATCACTCTATGCCTAGAACATAGACCGTCGGATTAGAATATTTACAAATGCATACTAAAGAAACACACTTTTACCTAATGGATATATTACACAAGTTGATCTTAACTAACTCCTAAGTGTCTAAATATCCTAACATCCCCCCTTAATAACAACTTGGGATAGGATTGAAGGATTTACAAAAGTGACACTATTAGGAGAAGCAAGGAGGCATTAGAGCCTATCCCCCCTGAAGGCCACATTCCTGAACTCCTAACATAGACCAAAGTTTAGAAAACTTCGCTTCTATAAGAGACTTAGTGAAGATGTCTGCAACTTGATCATTTGTAAGGCAATAGAGCACTTCAATAACACAATCATGAACAAGATTTCTGATGAAGTGCATGTGTAGCTCAATGTGTTTGATGCACTGATATAGAACTAGACCTTTGGCAAGCTTGATGGCACTTTGATTGTTGCACCAAAGTGGAGTAGGATGCTGCTGCTTGAATCCAAACTCTGAAGGATCTGTCAAAGCCATAAAGCTTCCTGACTGGCATTAACTGCGGCTCGATATTCTGCTTCTGTTGAAGAAATAGCAAGAGCTTGTTGTTTCTTACAAGCCCAAGTGACAGGTCCATATCCCATATTGAAAACATAACCTGCAGTATACTTTCGATCATCAGGATCGCCAACCCAATCTGAATCAGTGAAACCAACCAACAAAGGTTTCCCCCCTATACTGTAATGAATCCCAAACTCAATTGTACCTCAAATATATCGAAGTATTCTTTTTTATGCTTTCTAGTGACTTTCATGAGGAGTTTGCATATAACCGGCAACACGACCAACGACAAAGGAAAGGTCAAGATGGGAATGAGTCAAGTATAAAAGGCTACCAACAAGATAATGATACAAGGTGGTGTTGAGGCCTGGAAATTCGCAGGCAACAACAATAAGGGATTCTCCCCTGTCAATGTTCCCAATTAGCCCGTGACTGTTTGGTATAGGGAATCCGTCCGGTTTGCGGTCCGGCTACCGTAGGTCAAGTAACAAAAACAAAGGTTTTACCGGTTGCGGCCGGGTCCACCGTGTATGTTTTTTGTATTTTTCGACTTAATGTATGACATGCACGTGCCTAATTAACAATGCAGGGTGATAAAGATGCAAAGAGTAGTCACAATGTGATGTGCAGGTTCTTACCTCTCGTCTTAGAACTCACAAGCATCCAAATCACATATATACAAGAAAATAAATACTAACTAAAATATCTCTAGAGAGCTGGATATTAATTCATGAGTAATGCACCACTGTCCATGTGTTATGGACAATCACAGATAGTTGTTCTTATAACCAAACATATAAACATGAATAAAAGTATACATGATAAGATAGCTCATCAACAGTTAAAAATCCCATTACTCATAGTGGAAAAACATCATAAATGTACTGAAGAAAATTCAGACAAGAACATAGGTTCAGGAAGTTAAAACGCTCTTACAGCTAATGAGACACAGTTGAAAACGAATTAATTCACATTCAACATTGCTCATTTAATCACATTGATACATTCCACATAGCACTTTCTCCAACAGGCAAAATTTGCAATCTCCAGTTGTAAAACGAAAAAGTTCCTCTTACAAGCAATAGTTTACAAGTTTTTTGAGAGGGGAAAAATCCCTTGTAAGTTCTAACTTTCATAAATTTAAACTACAACAGCAGATTGTTTGGGCTGCCCCCAAACGTGTGACCTTTCAGTCTCTTCAAATGTTTCGAATCCTTTCTCTTTATCTTTCTATACGCATTCATGATCTGACTATTAACAGACAGATCTTTCGGGTCTGTGCCTTTGTCGCTATTCATTTTGTCTTTTCCTTCGCTTGTCCTCCTTGCGACCCTGCCGGTTTCAGTTTGATCTTTGTCAAAACTTTCAAGCTATGCCTTCGAGCCATGGTCACCTCAACAGTCCCTTGAGTCCGCCCACAGCCGCATAGTCGGGCTTTAACAGGCGATGGACGTTGCGAAACACTTAAGCACGTCGGAGTCGGAAGAGTTAAGACCTAAGCTGAAGGCGGGAAAACTTCAAATCAGAAGTCGGAAAGACAACGACATCGGAAGCCAAGTGCTTCGCACAGCCGCGACGACGGAAAAGAAAAAGACTACGGATAGGCGACCGGCATCGGTGGCGGAGCGCTCTTCATTTCGGGTAGCTAGTTGGTTTGGGAGCTGCAACGGCGGTTCCAAAAAAGTTATAAACATGTGATTAGAAGGCCGACACGCATCGGCGGGCGGGGCACTTACACATCGGGTGTTTAGCCGATTTGGGAGCCGCAACAGCGAAAGAAAAACAGACAAGAGCCTCCGATCAAACCAAGAAATACGAGTGCTAAGTGATAAAAAAAACTTTTAAAAAATCGGCAACAAGTGAAACTGTTTCACCTTCGAAACAACATTTTTCAAAGAACTCATCTCTAACTAACAAGAACCAAACTTCAACATCTGTGATCCGCAACGATTTCCAACACAAACAATTTCTGAAACAGGACGAGAGTTCCTCTCCGAAAATCATCCAAAATTAAAGCACGACCAAAAAGGTTCAAGGATCCAACGATTAAAAACAACGCTAAATCATGAGGCGGGGACCAAAATTTAAGAAATTTGGGGAAAAAACAGTTGCAGCTGCAACAATTGGCGACTACTTGGTGAACCTAGATCTCTGGACAATCTCTTCCTTAAGTAACAGACTGTTTAACAATAAAACCGACATGTTGAATTCTTCTAGATGTATGGATTTCCCAAATGGCAGATATATGTACTTTTAATCATTGAGGGTAGTCTAATTTAGGAAAATGGAAACCAAGATTTCAAAGTCAAGATAACTCTTTCGAGGCTAGGAATATGAGTTTCATTTTTGCCTCTATCTTCGAATAGCTTCCAGCTTGGACACCACAGGATCTTAACATATGGTAAACATAAATATTCGTTTGTTCCTCATTCCCATGCCATTTTACACCTTTTTTTGTGCTTTTGGACTTTTTCATCCTTTTGAGTCCTCCTCATGCCTTTCTTTCTGAATTTTTCATTCAGACTCCTCTATCCATAGTGTCCTTTTGTGTGAGAGATGTGTGTAATTTTCAGCTCACGGACGGAGAAGAACTTTTGGCAATTTTATACTCATATGATTTAGTACTTTGTTTTGATACATATTGCTTTATTAGGAGTTTTGACTCTTCTTATCCTTTTGGCTTTCAATTCTTGGCATGGGATCATTTATATATAATATACTGTTTACCTTGCTTCCTTTCCATGGGTCTTTTGCTGTCACCCCCTCGGAAATTTTTATGTGTGAGATGGATGGAGCCTCAAAATAGTATTCCAGACCTTTTAATCTTGAGCTACTTTATAGGGATTAAGCGAGACTTCAATGCGTACATAGACATTTAGGAAAACTGCTAAACTAGAAGAAATTCTATCAGATAAAACCATAATACACAGTCTTATAATCAAGGATTTTAATTAGTCCATAATTCTAATGCTCTCCATGCAACCAAAGCTTGCTTCCTTTTATTGAAATCAAACAGAAAATTTAAACTAAAACAAAACTAAACTTCATGACTCAAAGACTCAAAAGACGGCCAAGCCAGATTATTTATATACAAGATAGAAAAAGAAGACAAATGAAACTCAGGAAAAATAAGGCTTGAGAACCAAACCATTTACTGGTAAGTTCTCTTCCCACCCTTGCATATCTTGTAACTTATAAGTGGAAGGTCCAAGTTTCGCCGCAATCTGGAAAGGACCTACTCACAACTGCTGGAACTTTGTGTGTTTTCCTTTCTCATCATGGGGGTGATCCCACTTGAGAACCAAATCTCCCACCTCAAAGTTTTTTGTTCATGCCTTATGTTTGTCGAACCATCTCTTTATGACCTCTTGCTGCTGCTTAAAGCGCTCTCTGGCTTTAGATCGAGCCTCTTCTGCTTTCAGGAGATTATATATCCTTATTTGCAAAACTTCATCATCCAACCCTCTGGACTCCTAAGCCATTATGGAAGAGGGTAGCATGATATTAGGGGGAAGAATGGATTCTTTACCATACACAAGGGTATATGGAGACACTCCTATCGAAGACTTGGGGGTGACCCTATCGGCCCAAAGGGCGTTTGGTAGCGTTGAGTGCCAACTCCTCTGGTTTTCTATTACAGTCTTCTTTAAAATTCTAATCAGATTTTTGTTAGTAGACTCAGCCAGGCCATTTCCTTGTGGATAGTAATTAGCAGAATGATACAAATTTATTCCTTTCTCATGAGCGAAAGCAGTTAATTTAATCGATGAAAAGTAAGTAGCATTATCAAAGACTAAAGAAACTGGAACTCCAAACCTGGTCATAATATGGTCCTGCAGGAAGCTGATGACCGCGTCCTCATTTATTTTGCGCAGCGGGATGGATTCGACCCAGCGAGTGAAGTAATCAGTAGCGGTCAGAATGTACTTGTGTTGTAAGGAAGAGTTCGGCTTTATCTCCCCAATAATATCCAACCCCCATTTCTCGAACGGTTCCGAGATTATTACAGGCTTCAATGGTGCGGCCGCTTTAGATTGTCTTCCGCTACACCTTTGACAAATGTCACATTTCCTGACATGGGCATGTTCATATTTAAAAAGCGTGGGCCAATAGTAACCGGCTCTGAGAATTTTGTGAGCTGTAGTATCTCCTAAAAAATGCCCTCCAGCAGGCCTGTCATGTAACTGTGTCATTACTTTCGTGGCATCTTCTTTCTCTAAGCATCTAAGCAGAACCCTGTCGTAATTTTTTCTGAATAATACTCCTTCAACAATTTGATAGGAGGCTTATTTGAGACGTAGCGATCTTCTTTACTTAGAATTCCAATGTTCTGGCAACAACCCTGCCTGCAAGTAATGCACAAGGTCTCTATACCAAGATTCGGGAGCTGTAAACAAAGGACATACCTCCATCAAATGTAATTCAGCCTCATCTTCCTAGGCGTGTTCTTCATTGTTCCCATTTTCAACCATTAATTTGCAAAACCCTTGCCCTTTAACTATAGAAGCTGGCTTGAATTCAAGGTCATACTCTTGAAGGGATGTTACCCAATTGCCCCTTCTTTCTCCTAACTCCTTCTGTACAAAAAGGGACCTCACAGCTGGGTATGGGACGATCACCTTGGTTCGATTTTTTAATATGTAGGACCTGAATTATTTCACTGCTTTGAATACTGCATAAGCTTGTTTATCGATAGCTGGGTAATTTAATTCGGCCCCTTGTAGACCAATGCTCATGAAAGATATTGGGAATTCATCCCCCCCATCTTCTTTTTGAGTAAGCACAGCTACTAATGAATCATCGGATGCAAAAGTATATAAAATAAAATCTTTATCGAAATCTGGGATTTTTAGGGAGGGTGCATGTGCAACGGTAGTTTTAATCTTGCTGAATGCATTCTTCTCAATTTCAGTCCATTTGAATTGTGCATTTTGCTTCACCATTTACTACAGCGGTTTGACAATTTGGGTTAAATCTGGCACAAATCTTCGTACGAAGTTTATGGTTCCCATGAAAGATTGCATCCCCTTTTTATTATGGGGAAAGGGGATCTGTTCAATGGCCTTGATTCTTTCTGGATCAATAGAGATTCCCTTCTTTGATACTACGTGACCCAGCAACTTACCCTCCGTAACAGTGAACACACACTTCTTGGGATTGAGTGAGATGCCATATTTCCGACAGTGTTCGTAAATCTTCCTTAAATGAAACGCGTTCTCTTCTCTCCTCTTTGAGGATATCGTAATATCATCAAGGTACACTACAGCACTACGGCCAATCAGTCCGCGAAAAGCTATGTCCATAGCCCTCTGGAATGTGGCTCCAGCATTGATAAGCCCAAAGGGCATTCTTCTGTAAGTGAAGGTTCCCCATCTGGTCTTGAATGTTGTCTTCAATCTGTCTTCTTCGGCTACTAATACTTGATTATAGCCGGAAAAACCGTCTAATAACGAGAATAGTTCAGAACCTGAGACCATTTGTAGTAGTTGCTCCATGGGTGGCCCAGGATAGTTATCTTTATCTGAAGCGCGGTTTAGATTCCTGAAATCCACGCATAGCCTGATTTCTCCAGACTTTTTCCTTACTGGCACCAGATTTGAGACCCATTCAGAGTGTCTGACCTTAAAAATGATTCTAGCATCCAATAATTTCTTAACTTCACTCTGGATCAGAGGTTCCAATTTGGGGTGCATTTTCCTTAAAGGTTGCTGATAAGGTTTGACGCCAGCTTTGATTGGGATAACATGCTGGATGATGCTGGTGTCATATGTCTTTAAATCTGCGTAAGTCCAGGCGAACACATCTTTATATTGATTAAAAATACTGATGAACTTATCTCTTTCTGCTGGTGAACAACATTTGCCAAGATTCACATATTTAGGATTTGTCTCACTCCCTAAATTTATCAGCTCGTATTGTAGAGATGAGCTATGAGTCTTCACGTTTGCTGGTCTTCTGAACTTTTCATTTAAATCGAACATTCTTTCTAAGGTTCTGACTCCTTTAGGGATGAAATTATCATACTTCACTCGGCCTGATGTTCTTCATCATCTATAATTGCTCCTTTAAATACCTCGTCATTGGTTAAGCATTCTATAATCTACTGATTATCGTCGAACACTCATAAGTTGGTAATCATATCAGGAACCGAGGGCCTGAAAAGCAATTCAACGGAACATCGATTATTAGTAGGCACAAGCCTAGCAGCTGATGTGGCTAACAAGTCAGCCACTGCATTTTTAAGTCTTGGAATTGAAATAATATTAAATGCGTTAAAACATTTGAGTAGGTCCCATACCTCATTTTGATAAGCATTTAAGTGAGGATAAACACAATGTATTTGATTCCGGATCTATTTAACAATTATTTCAGAATCACCAAAAACTTTTAGATTACTTACCTTTAATTCGATTGCTTTCTTTAAACCCTGCACCAGCGCTTCATACTCAGCCGTGTTATTTGTACATTCAAACTCTAATCTACATGAAAGAAAATGTTTATTATTCTTGGGGTCGATCAGGACACAGCCGGCCCCTGAACCTTCTAACGTCTTAGAGCCATCAAAAAAAATGTCCAAAAATCGCTAACTATTGCATGAGAATCTACTCCTACCACTAAGTCTATTATTTTATAGTCGATTTCATCAGCCTGTGAGAATCGAAGGAGACCAGGCTGGGTGTTTGACGTGTTGCTGGCTTCTTCTGCATGGTAATTTCCTGGTTCCAACTCAATAAAATAATTTCCCAACACAGAATCCACTGGTTCATTCTTCTCCTCAAGTCGAGTAACGTTGTATTTCATGTGAGGCTCCCTCAAAATCTTAATTTGGTTCGGGCTTCCTTTATACGGCAGCCATAGATGTGACCAATCAGAGGAAAAATATCCGTTTAGTTTCGCTGACCAATCTCTGCTAAGGACAAGCCCATAAGCGTCTGGTATATCGGCTACCACGATATCAATGACTTGGCACACTTTATCATTTGACGACAGGCATACTAGGACATCCTCCATCTCACCAATTACCTTTACATCCGTCCTGTCCAATTGAACAACCCGCCATGTGGATGGCTTAGGCTGCCCATTTATCTTTTTACAGACTGATATTGGCATGACGTTAACCGACACCCCTGAGTCTACCAGGAAATTATGTATGTTGTGATTAAAAATTTCAAAAGTGAGGAGGAAAGGTGGATGTTTGCTCTTAGACTTACCTCCAATGCTGGTTTCTCCGATTTCTTCTTCCTCTTTAGGCCGATTGTCAGCGGGCAGCCTCTCATCCGATGCTTCAAGCGCTTTCAACAATCTTTCCTTTTGCTGCAGCACTTTACACATTTCAAATAGTGAAACATTCGCCTTTACCTTCTTTATATCTTCCACGATGTCATAATCCATCGGCGGTTCAATGGGGTGTGGTTTATCAACATTCTTTTTTTCTTCATTGGGCTTGGCCAGCGTATCATTCTGCCTAGGATCTTGGCTGGTGATGGTGAATTCGGGAATTTTATCAGCTGCTGAATTATTTTGGAATTTCTTAACATTTTTCTGCAGCCTTTTGATCTTTGGGAGTATGAGACTGTCTTCTCTAATCGACCCTTGGCTCCTTGTTGTTACGTTGGTTTCCATGACGTCCTTATAGCCCCGATTATTTTTCTCTTTAGCATCAAATAACGAAACAGAATTCCACAGAATCATGGTTTCCTCTTCTTGTTCCTTCGTGGAAGCAGTACTCTCTTTTCTTTCTTCATCTCCATCTTCTGTTAATTTAGAATCCAATAGCTGATTCATAACCAACGTCATCGAGTTTATCCATTGAGGACAATTCTTTTCCGAGTGTGGTTGTTGATGGAAAGTGCAAAATTTGTCCATTCCTACCTCTGTTAAATTCATAGATGCAGAATTGTGTGGAGGAGGTTGGGATTGATTGTTATCCTCCCTCTTCTTATAATAGGGCTTGTAGAGCTTTTGAGCTTCCTTTTCTTTTTCCAAGTCTATGATTTTTTTGGAAAGATTCTGCATCATTTTTGCCATACTCTCGAAATCTGGTGATTGTTCTTCCTTAGGCATAGCAAACAACAATGCTTTCCTTCCCACACTTTTCTCTCCTGTTCATTCTGGATAATCTTCAATACTTTCTCTTTCAGCCTCTACCTTTTCTGCCTCCTCATACGTCTCTGCCAATGTGGGATTGGCCTTTATTTTGGCAAACATGGCCAGCTCGGGTCCTAAATCCGAAGTATAATATTCAATCAGGACTTTATCTGAAGGTTTGTCAGCTTCAAAAAAATTCTTGAGGTATGCTACAAATCTTTGAGTAAAGCTGTGCACCTTCTCCTTTCTCTCTTTCTTCAAGGCACATAGTCCTTTCATGAGGGTTGCATGAGTCTTTTGAGTCACATACTTACTTTTGAAGATTCTCTCGAAGGTATCCCAATCAGGGATAGAGTTTGCAGGCAACCCAAAATACCATGATGCTGCAGCTCCTTTAAGGGTGTGCGGGAAAAGTCTGCAAACTACATCCTCATGCTCCCCCGCCCTTAACCCTTCTATGGCCAAGTAAAAGCTTTGCAGGTGGTCATCTACTAGTATCTTCTCACTTGAGTCAAATTTGGGCAGCATCTTTTCAAAGGATTGAGGTAAATCATGTAACGGAGGTGTTAGGTTTAAAGGTGATCTGGCTCTCCAGGTAGGTGGTGGATTCGGTGGGTTGGGTGGTTGATTGGCGTTCATGCCTGCCATGAGTCTGGGTGGAGAGTGAGGAGGTGAACAGGAGAACTGTGAGGAGTATCTGGGCCTTCTTGATTCAAAGGTAGTACAAATTCCTGTAGGGATGTTTCTACAAGCTCTTCCCAATCCTCAACCAGCACTGAGTCTTCCAATATAGGACGGTCCTTCCTTTTATATTCTCTTCTGGGCAATTCAGGGATGATCGGCAATCCTCTAATCTTCTTCACATATGCCCTGGTGTGTCTTCTCAGATTATTAACAACCTCATTGTCAACAGAAAAAAAATGTTCTCTACTTTTTTCTTCCGAAATTGGATTATGAAGCCCACTTCTTTCAGAACTGTTACCGGTGGAATAATCTCGGGAAAACGGGTTTCCTCGGCCAGCCATGCACTGGCGGCCCTCCTTCTAGCGCCAGAAACTGTTGAGGCCTAGAAATTCGCAGGCAACAACAGCAAGGGATTCTCCCCAGTCAACGTTCCCAATTATCCCGTGACTGTTTGGTATAGGAAATCCGTCCGGTTTGCGGTCCAGCTACCGTAGGTCAAGTAACAAAAAACAAAGGTTTTATCGGTTGCGGCCCGGTCCACCGTGTATGTTTTTGTATTTTTCGACTTAATGTATGACATGCACGTGCCTAATTAATAATGTAGGGTGATAAAGATGCAAAGAGTAGTCACAATGTGATGCACAGGTTCTTACCTCTCGTCTTAGAACTCACAAGCATCCAAATCACATATATACAAGAAAATAAATACTAACTAAAATATCTCTAGAGAGCTGGATATTAATTCATGAGTAATGCACCACTGTCCATGTGTTATGGCCAATCACAGATAGCTGTTCTTATAACCAAACATATAAACATGAATAAAAGTATACATGATAAGATAGCTCATCAACAGTTAAAACTCCCATTACTCATAGTGGAAAAACATCATAAATGTACTGAAGAAAATTCAGACAAGAACATAGGTTCAGGAAGTTAGAACACTCTTACAGCTAATGAGACACAGTTGAAAACGAAATAATTCACATTCAACATTGCTCATTTAATCACATTGATGCATTCCACATAGCACTTTCTCCAACAGGCAAAATTTGCAATCTCCAGTTGTAAAACGAAATAGTTCCTCTTACAAGCAATAGTTTACAAGTTTTTTGAGAGGGGAAAAATCCCTCATAAGTTTTAACTTTCAAATATTTAAACTACAACAGCAGATCATTTGGGCTGTCCCCAAATGTGTGACCTTTCGGTCTATTCAAACGTTTCGAATCCTTTCTCTTTATCTTTCTGTACGCATTCATGATCTGACTATTAACGGACAGATCTTTCGGGTCTATGCCTTTGTCGCTATTCATTTTGTATTTTCCTTCGCTTGTCCTCCTTGTGACCCTGCCAGTTTTGGTTTGATCTTTGTCAAAAATTTCAAGCTATGCCTTCGAGCCATGGTCACCTCAACAGTCCCTTGAGTCCGCCCACAGTCGCATAGTCAGGCTTTAACAGGCGATGGACGCTGCGAAACACTTAAGCACGTCGCAGTCGGAAGAGTTAAGACCTAAGCTGAAGGCGGGAAAACTTCAAATCAGAAGTCGAAAAGACAACGACATCGGAAGCCAAGTGCTTCGCACAGCCGCGATGGCGGAAAAGAAAAAGACTACGGACAGGCGACCAGCATTGGTGGCAGAGCGCTCTTCATTTTGGGTAGCTAGTTGGTTTGGGAGCCGCAACGGCGGAAGAAAAAAGTTATAAACATGTGATTAGAAGGCCGACACGCATCGGTAGGCGAGGTGCTTACACATCGGGTGTTTAGCCGATTTGGGAGCCGCAACGACGAAAGAAAACAGACAAGAGCCTTCGATCAAACCGAGAAATACGAGTGCTAAGTGATAAAAAAAAAATTTAAAAAATCGGCAACGAGTGAAAATGTTTCACCTTCGAAACAACGTTTTTCAAAGAACTCATCTCTGACTAACAAGAACCAAACTTCAACATCTGTGACCCGCAACGATTTCCGGCACAAACAATTTCTGAAATAGGACGAGAGTTCCTCTCCAAAAATCATCCAAAATTAAAGCAAGACCAAAAAGGTTCAAGGATCCAACGATTAAAAACAACGCTAAATCATGAGGGGGGGACCAAAATTTAAGAAATTTGGGGAAAAAATAGTTACAGCTGCAACATGTGGCATCTACTTCAGGGGAAGTACAAGTGGCAGAAAGTTTGACTCCAGACTGGAAGGGAGAAGGGGTTGGCTTACAATCTTCCATGTGGAAGTGACGAAGAAGGTCACAAGCATGCTTAGATTGGGAAAGAAAGATTCCTTCTTTGGTTTGCAATACTTGGAGACCAACAAAATAATGCAAATGTCCTAAGTCTGACATTTCAAAATTTTGCTTAAGATTGGATTTCACATGGATTATAAGGCTAGGGTCACTACTAGTAAGGATAATATCATCCTTCACTTTTAGGCTGCAATGCTTTCCATTTTTCATCCAAAATGTTAGCCCATGCTTCACAACCAAACACACGAAAGTGACTTACATCTGGTTTAATTTTACTCCATGCTTCTTCCATTGTTATACCTTGTAAAAATTTAGTGGGTGTGCGGTTAACTATGTAATTTGCACAATTTATGGCCTCATCCCAATATTGAAGACTTAGTCCCTTAGATTGGATCATACAATTAGCCATTTCTTTTAAAGTGTGATTCTTCCATTCAACTACACTATTTTGTTGTGGTGTATATGGAACAGTGTGTTGTTGTTGGATTTCTTGTTAGTGCAGAAAGTAGTGAACTTGTTGTTAATATATTCTCCTCCATTGTCAGATCTTAACTTAATAATTTGATAACTAGATTATTTTTCAACAAGGGCCTTGTAGGCCAAGAACATGTTAAACACTTCGTTTTTAAGTTTTAGAAGTAAACCCAAGTGCGTGTGGAGTAGTCGTCAATGAAAGTTATGAAATATTTGAAACCAGAAAAAGAAGCAGATGGAAGAGGACCACACAAGTCATTATGCACAAGCTCCAAGGGAACCGAGGCGTGCCAAGAGGCACGTTTGTAAAAAATGTCTCGATGATGTTTTTCAAGTACACAACCGGAACAAACGCCATCCTTGCAAGATATCATCGGAAGACTAGTCACCATATTGTCTTTACATAGTTGTTGCAATGAGAGATAATTTAAGTGACCAAATCGCTCATGCCAAATTTTACTCAAGTTATCACTATGAGCAACAAAAATTGAAGGAAACGGTGATGACCCAAAGTTGTTAAATTTGTACAACCTGGTAATATCATCAACAGTTCCAGTAGCAAGGAAATTTTGAGGATTTTTAAAATCCTTGATTACAACTTAGTGAGGTGTAAACGTCACAGTTTTACCTTCACCTAAATGAGTAATTTGATAGACTGATAACAAATTGCAAGAAATTTTTAGAACACATAGTACATCACTGAAATGACCATTTTCTACTAGAACTATTCCAGATCCTACAACACTTAGAGATCTATCATCACCAACAAATATTTGTTTGGTGTTACATTCATGCATAGTAGAAAATATGGCTTTATCGTTAGCCATATGATAAGATGCTCCAGAATCAATGAGCCATTCAATTGAAGTAGAAGAAGAATATGCAGTATAAGAGTAACCAGAAGCACAAAGTGCATGTCCATGAGAAGTAGATTCTGAAGACGAATCTAGGCTGATGTGGTACTTCTTCATTGCTGCTTCCAAGGATGCCATCTTCTTGAAACACTTAGATTCATCATGATTCTCTTTCCCACAAAAATTGCAATGACGCTCAATCTTCTTTCCTTTTGGCTCGGAGCCTTTGTCATTTTTTAAAGAAGGAGTTGACTAAGAGGGTTTGGGACCCTTGTTGTTTGGCTTATTATTGCAAAAAATATGTTTCTTGGGAGGCTTGGACTTTTCTTTCTATTGGGACAATAAGGATTTCGTAGATGTATCTGCATTGTTAATTATTCCAAGATGAATGAGCTTATCTTGCTCTCTAATTAAGGAATCACAAAATGATTCAAGGCTAGGCTCTTGATAGCTAGCTGCAATCAATGATTATTTCATGGAGTAGAATGTAGATACAAAAACAGAATATGCAGGTCCAAGTTTGGAAAGAATATGATAAATACATTGTTTGTTTTCTTTCTTAATCTTGCATTCTGCACATAAGAGTCTAAGATTTTTATACTTAGATAAATAGTCTTGAATGCATGAAAAATCATTTGGATTCAAGGAAATCAACTCATTCTCAAGTTGATGACCCTGAATTTCATTGTGTTTACCAAACACAGATTCCAACTTTTCCCAAGCTATATCAGGTTCATCAATTCTAGATATGTGGAATCACAAATCAGTAGAGATTAACATCCCAATCAATCCACGAGCTTCATCACATCTATTTGCCCATTTAATTTTCTTATCATCATCAATGAGTTCTGTTTCTTTCCCTGAGGTTATCCTGAAGAGTCGCTTACTTCGCAGAACATCCTCCATACAAGATTTCCATGAGAAATAGTTAGAAATTGTAAGTATAATATCACAAGGGGCGAGCATACTGTAAAATAATGGCTGAAAGAATAGAAACTAACTGTCTAGATGCAAAGAGCTCGAAAAAATATGTTATTTAAAAAAAAAAAACGGCGCTGAAAACTGATTCTAGATGATGAAGTTATGCTGGATCAAAGAAAATGTTGAAGACGTCCCCAATAGTGACGTGGCAAATATTAACTTGACCAACTAAAAAAAAGAAGCCCAATTTTTTCAAGATCAACCTTTGACAATCGCTTTACAATAAAGTTGCTTTGAAGTGAATCACTTTTGTAGAATAAGTGAGGTTCACTTTTACAATAATGTTACTTTAAATAGTGCAACAATAAAGACTTTATTTTATTTTATTTAAGTGAGATGTACTTTTACAATAAAGTAACTTGAAAATAGAAATTGCATGCACTAAAAAGTAGCTTGATAAGACTTGAACTCAAGACTTATGAAGGAGTAAAGCAACTTTGGACCAAGTGACCTAATTTTAAAAGGTACGTAAAAGTATGGAAAGAGGAAGGTTTTTTTTTTTTTTTACTCTTCTCTTTCGTTCTCTGTGCTTGCCTTTTTGTCTTGCAAATCATAAAAAAAACGAAAAACAAAAACAAAAAAACTTTTTCCACACAATGGGGTTAGATCTTCACTACCTTACCCGGAAAGTCTAGTTTTCAAGTTTTCTCGATGTTTCTGATTTGCTGTGATCGCACAAGGTGCACGACAAAGAGCATACGTAGCCGAAAAGACAAGAAAGAAAATTTCTCTTTCTGTTTCTGATTCGCCGCAATCACACAAGGTGCACGACAAAGAGTATACGCAACCAGGGAAGGAAACAGCCTGAGACTAAAAAGGTAAAGATATAATAATAAAAATGATAAAATATGAGAGATTTTAAAAAAAGTAAAACAAATCCGTCACTGTAACATTATACCTTCAGATTTGCCGAAATGGGTGTTTCTGGAACAAACAGAAACAGTTTTCAGTGAAACGAAAACTATTTCCCAATGGAAATGGCGCCTCTGGATGCAATGGAATAGCTCCCATAGGCTACAAATACACAAAAAATCTAGAACCAAAAACCCTTTCAAAGTTTCGGCAACACCGGTTCCAGATCTTTATCAAAACCGAAAGCGGCTCTTCATAAAAGCTTTGATACCATGTTCGGGTACATAGGGTTCTCCCAAAGGAACGAACACCAAGAGCAAACAATTTACACAAATGAATCACAGATAAATACACCAATGTTTGTCACGTGGTTAAAACCCTCGAGAGGGAAAAAATCCATGGCCCCAGCCAAATAGCTACTTGGAGCAATTTATTATGCAAAAGAAAGAAAGTTACATGAGCTTCTCATAATTGATCAACTAGCCAAGGAGCCTCTATGCTCTTTAAATAGAGATCATAGACCAATCGAGTGTTAAGCCACAGATCAATGGTAGGTATGATCTAAGAGAAGTTGAACCATCATATCACTCTATGTCTAAAACATATCGTGACCGTCGAATTAGAATATTTACAAATGCAACTTTAAAGGCTTGAAGCTTCCTTGGCTTTCGATCATGCTCCTAAGATCTTCAATATTTGTGTTAGTCTAGCTGTTATAAAGCAGGCTAGCCTGGTCGTTTGTCCCAACATCACGACACTTGTTAACTCATAGTGTGTTGGCACTTCCAACGTCATGAGTAAGCTGTATGTCTAGACCGCTTTTAAGACCCTGAAGTGTTCACCTACTAACACGTGGATCAACGGATATGGTTTCAGCAATTATGATTCGGATTAACATCAACACAATTTGGCCTCCACATCACACTTATGCTCACGTGGCTGACCCATGTCACTCCTCTCTCCACATGGCACAGGTGGGACCCATCTCAAATTTTCCCAATTTTTATGGAGCTGTCTAAGGACGGGACTTTTCTTTTTGACTTTTCAGGCCAATTTTATGCTGGAATCCGGTGAATTTAATTTACAAAATCTTTAATTTTTGTTGTTTGTTGAACGATTTTAAGCTCATAAATGAAATCAGGTGACAGGAAAACCCCAAACACCCACTTTCTGTAAGATCTAGTAGTGTATTTGAAGGTTTTGAAAATTCCGTGAAAATTCATGACAAAAAACTAGTAAAAACTAGCCGAAAAAAGAGGCCAAAAAGTCCTCGCTTTAGACAACTCGAATTTTTATAATATATAAAATTTCAATTTCGCAACAAGGTTTATTGTGAAACTACATCGTATCTTTCCTCCATTTCCTCCATTCCAAATTATATCTATTGCATAACATAATTGATTTTTTTTCACTAATAACTCTATAGTCTAAAAATTTTCTCAAATTTCCTCAACGAATATATCGCTCTTTCTAGTAGACCATAGATCTAACTCATGGCTATGTGAAATTACCCTTTAACAATTTGTTGATGGATCGAAATGACCCTAGAAAAATAGAAAATAGTAGGGGTTTCCCTTGATGAAAAGCCTCGATTAGACTAACCACTATTTGGGATAGGGCACTCATCTGAATTTTGGCCCAACAACGATTAATGATTTTGGGTTTTACCGGTTGCAACCTAGTCCATCGTTTATATTTTCTAAACTAAATAATGCAATGCAATTATTCTAAAATGCAGAATGTAGAAGTCCAAACATGATAACAATTACAAGTAATAAGCATAGAACCATACATGCGCTTGTCAATGACCCATGAATTATTTCGCTGAGAATAACGATAGGAATATGGGAAATGATTGTAAAACCATTAAGATTTATGTACTCACACATTCAAACACACATTTAAAAAAAAATCTGAAATAAGAATGCATCGGCTACACGTAATAACAATTTGTAGTGTGAAATACATTCTTATGCAATCCCAATGCTTAACAAATGTAGCAAATAGTCCACAACAAAGACACATAAGGATCAAAGCTTCTAATGAGGTGACAAGTCAACGGATTCCTTGATTGTTTCTTCGAGTGGAGCTCCCATGGATACAGAGCTAGTAAATAGAAGTGTACTCTACTAATTCATCTATAGGTGGTTTCGGTCAAGCTAGAGAAGCACTTGCACTAACGACAAATAGAAGTGGAGATGTGGGATTTATGCTGTCGGCCAAAAAAATGACTTGCCCAAAAAAAATTATCCTCATTAACATTTCAACAATAGTACATAAAAACTTAAAAAACCACAATCCTCTTTTCCTTTGATGTCTTCCTATTTAACCCTTTTCCTTCATAAGATGGACAATTCCTCTGAGAATTTGTCAAATTGCTTTCTCTTCTTGAGAGTTTTCATCCTTCCCCAATCCTCTAAAATAAATTTATTTTTACATTTATTTCAAAGGACATATCCTCACTTTTAGTAGGAACTTTCATCACAATTAAAATTTAACTTTATCTATGTGATACCCTCAAACCTTGAATGCAATCGCCCCTTTTCCCTTTTTGTGTTTTTCTTTTAAAAATGTGAAAAGTATTCTCTTCAAAATTGTCCTTCACTTTTGGAATCAACTTTCATATGTTGGGGATTTTAATGGTTCTTCTATTATGTTATGTGTCCCTTTATCATCTCTTTAAATATCATTACAATGAATCCATTTCAATTGATCATAGGTCTAATGATAGTTAATGGCTTCTTTGAAAGACAAAGTGGTCATTTTGAATCTTCACTTGAATTGTCGACAAACCAATTTCTTTGGAAGGATTCATTGCTAGTAATTCCTAACTTTTACAAGAACTTTGCTTGTATGTTTGTTCATTTAAGATGACAAGTAAATATTTTGTCAACTAAACAAACATTTGTGTTCCTAATCTCTAGATAACATAGATAACATCCTTTGTGTAGATATTGGCTAATTCGATCATTAAAATCCTCATCCTCGCTTTGCCTTTGGTGTCTTTCTTTTTCATTCCCTAGCACTCTTCATTTACAACAAAGACGTCTCTTTTATGTAATTCTTTTTGGGATTGGAACTGTCCAAGAATGGGGGGGGCATACAAAGAAGTACTGGACTTATTCTGTTCAGCCATCGGTATGACTGTCAGTAAGGAAAAATCTTCTTTTTTGTATCATAATGTGGATGAAGAGACTAGAAGGCAAATCTCTCAACCTCTCCCATACATCATGGCTCCTATCAACTCAGGGTTTAAATACTTGGGGTATCGTCTAAAACCTCTGGGATATCAGGTATCTGATTGGTGATGGATGGTGGTGATGTTTGAAAATAAGATAAAAAACTGGACTTTTAGATTGCTCACTCTTGGTGGCAGATTAATTCTCATCAAATCTATTCTTACAGGGCTTGGGGTGTACTGGTTTGCACTAGCAAGATGTCCCAGCTCTATACTAAATGCCTTGAGATGTTTAATTTTTAACTTCCTGTGGGGAAAAACAAATGG
The DNA here is from genome assembly GCA_001517045.1 of Pseudotsuga menziesii. Classification (NCBI taxonomy): domain Eukaryota; kingdom Viridiplantae; phylum Streptophyta; class Pinopsida; order Pinales; family Pinaceae; genus Pseudotsuga; species Pseudotsuga menziesii. Next base: position 40,642 of record LPNX010957155.1, read on the forward strand.
TCATCATCGATTTCATTTGACAACTTGGAAATCGATTTATGCTCTTGTTGAATATGGTGGCTGGGGCATTAAGAACCTAGAGTGGTTTGGGATCTCTCTTAGATTGAAGAGTTTGTAGCAGGTGTTGAAGGGTAACGGTATTTGGAGTCAAATCATTGCTCATAAATATTTAAAGGATAAACCCTTAAAGGACTGGATCCGTGCTCGGAACTTCATTGTTAATGGTACCTCATATTTTTGGAATGGGTTTGTTAGAATCTTGGCCTGGATTACTTGTAAGCTCGGTTGGAAGGTGGGTGATGGATTGAAAATTTGCCTCAGTGTTGATCTGATAGTAGGTTTGGGGACTTCATACATTCTCTTGGTGGACCTTAGAGAATACCTTGCTGACTATGGGATTTCGTGCCTAGCCCAGTCACAGATTTTGGACAGACTCTCTGTAGGTTATAACGGCTGGTTATCAGCTTCTGATCTTAACCTGAGAGGAGAATGGGCGGATTGGTGGACTTCTTTCGTCTAAGGTCTCTCTCATGGTGGAATCAAGATCAGGGATGTCGAGGAATCTCTTCTCTGGCTGTATGATAAGGATTTTGGCAAAGTTTTGGCAAAAGAAACATATGATCTTATAATATCGGATTATTTTCCTCCACCTTCAGATTGTATTATCTCTCAAGTTTGGAACTTCAACATTCCACAAAAGTTGAAGTGCTTCACTTGGTTGGCATACTATAAAAAAATCAATACTTGGGATAATCTTTGCAATAGGGGCTGGCTCGATCCAAACAGGGGCTGGCTCAATCCAAACAGGGGTTGCCTTTGTAAGAAAGAAGACGAATCAATTGACCATTTGTTTGTAGGTTGCTCCTTTTCTCTTGAGGTAATGCATTGCTTGGAAAGTTTGGTTGATATTCGAGTGGATTGGTCAGAACCGACCCTTACAGGGAACCTTATCAGCTAGTTTGAAAAGGACAGGAAGCTCTCGTATTTGCCTATTTTTTCATCTGGAATATTTGGAAAACCAGGAACAACCATATTTTTGAGAACAAAGAGACAAATATAACCAGTCTCTGTCATAAGATTTTGTTTGAAGACTCATCTCATCAGGTGCCCCAAGTTAAAAGGCCTAAAGCCAGGAATACCGGGGATCCTCCATTAAAACACTTTCCCATGGATTTCTTTGATGGAGTTGCGGCAAATTCTAAAGGTGGGAGGGGTGTATGTATCTGGATTAATGATCAGCATTTCCTTGAAATGAAGTTAGGTTGCGGTCTCAACACTAATACGAGAGTCGAACTATTGGCACTCTGGGCTTTACTTTCCATTGCCAAAGATATTGGATTTCCATATCTACATATCTTTGGTGACTCCTCTATGATTATAAATTGGGCAAAGGAAGAATCCACTCTTGCTATAGTGAACCTAGAAGCTTGATGCAACAACACCAAAAAGTTGTTTTCTTCGTTCACTTCCGTGGATTTCATCAATGTTTATAGGGGATATAATATGAGGGCTGATTCATTATCCAAGGATGGGCTGCTTATGGCTCCTGGCCATCTTACCTTTACGGAAATATGTAAAGGCGATCTATATGGGGAAGTTAATCTTCAACTGTTTTGAGAGCTTGCTCTGATGTGATTAAGGCCTGTTTTTTTTAAGTCAAGCCCCTTGGGGTGTTGGTTTTGCAGAATATGTTCATTGAGCTTATCCTTTGTCAATTTGAGAGGACTCAAACCTGTCTTGGATAATGCCTCAGGGCTCATATTATCTTCTTTTGAGACTTTTTTGGCTGATCGTATATGTAGATTGTATTATGAGAGGAACTATTTCGGTTCATTAAGCCCAGGTGGGGACAATAGTTGGCTCAAGATATGCTCCCCTACTATATTATAGATGTTGATGTATCGTGGATTGTTGTTAGAACTACTTGATTGGTTTGGTCGACTTGATGATGTAACCAATTACCTTTGATTCAATAGAATATCAAAAAATGTTTTTTTTGTCTGAAAAAAAAACAAAAACACCTCTTACAACAAAAACATCTCGACGCATTATAATCCTACATTTCATGAAAACAACATTATATAAGCCACTCAAATAAACCACTCAAGGACTTTTTCTTCCTTTAAAATCCGTGTGTACCCTTTATTAATACTTAAGGGTAAGTGTGCTTGTGGTTTTTTTTTTAAAGAACCCCACATATTTATTGCATGAACCCTAGACTTTATTAATGCGTTCCATTTTACTAATGCAAAAGAGTTTATGGAAATATCTTTTCATTTAAACTTTTAATATAATGTGTTCACGAATTTTAATGTGTTTTTTTGTCTTAAAAAGGTGAGTGTGCTTCTTGTTTTTTTCTTCTTATAAAGAACCCCACATATTTATGTCATGAACCCTAAACTTTATTAATGCGTTCCATTTTACTAATGCAAAAGTGAGTTTATGGATATCTTTCCATTTAAACTTTTAATATAATGTGTTCACGAATTTTAATGTGTTTTTGGTCTTAAAAAGGTGTTTTTTTGTCTTAAAAAGGTGAGTGTGCTTGTGTTTTTTTGTCTTAAAAAGGTGAGTGTGCTTGTTGTTTTTTTCTTCTTCTAAAGAACCCCACATATTTATGGCATGAACCCTAAACTTTATCAATGCGTTCCATTTTACTAATGCAAAAGTGAGTTTATGGATATCTTTTCATTTAAACTTTTAATATAACGTGTTCACGAATTTTAATGTGTTTTTTTGTCCTCATGTGCCTCACTGGTCTCCACACTTTACATAATAATATACTCTTTACTTAAGCTCATTGTCCTCTTCAATTATAGTCACGTTTTTTTTTGTCTTCATGTGCCTCGTTGGTCTCCACACTTTACATAATAATATACTCCTCTTAAAATATAGTCTCTTTTGATCTTAGCTTTATGTATATGACATATTAAATCTTACCAAGGGGGCGCATAACTATGCTTCACCCAACATTTCATGAAAACCAAGTGTATGTGCCATGTTATGCTTTAACTCAACGCTATGATAATCCACATTTTAACCATGCGCTACATATATGCGCTAGCTTACATTTTAATAATGCTGACTTATTCGTAGAGGTGGATGTCTAGTGGTGTTGACCGAGGTTAGGGTCCTAGAGATTTGGGATCCATCCTCAAGTAGGTATATGTTTCATTTTTTATTTTTGGGATAGAATATTAGGGTGGTTCTTTTTGTTGAAAAAAATAATAATGTTGATTTACTTTTAACCCAATGTCAAGGACTTGGTACTTGAGCATTTAACCAGCGTAGGGTATCGACACACAAGGTATTGATGCTTTAATTGTTAACCAGTGATGTGAGATGACTACTTAAGTTATATTCGTGTGATAAGGTGAGAAGGCATGTTGTATAACTCTCAACCTAGCGCCATGTGAGACAAGAAGGCACCACATAACTTTTCTATCAACCAAGAGGAAGCATCACATAATATTTTAACGTTGTAGTCTAAACTTTTGATGATTTTCATCGGAATTTGATAATTTTTTCAATAAGATCTTTAGAAAATTTGACAGAAATTTTGGGAAATTGTTGTTAGAAATGTTAAACTTAAAGATTTTAGGTGTCTCAAAAGTTTTTAAGTGTGATGAATCCATTTTTTCCTTCAAAAAATCGATTAAAACACTATTGGATTCAGATTTTAAAAACACAATTTTATCAATTTCTAAAAAAACTTGTCATTAGATAAAAATCGTGACATCTTTAAACAACTTCATATTTTAACAAGCACAAAGAATGTGTGTTGCCCAATCATTTATCCTAGTACAATATTGTGAAGATTATGTATGTGCTACCTTAGCACTTAACCATGCGAGGGTGAGTACTATGTGCACGCTACCCTAAGTCTAAGCCTAGCATCATGTGAAACCCAAGACTTACCCTCAAAATTTTAACCGCCTGAGTGAAAGACACTTAGTCATCTAACCTCTACCAAGCCCAATAGAGTAGTCGACACTTGAATGGATCAATGTTTAGAATTTTAACCAGTGCTATGCTAACTCTCAAAACAATGCTATGCTTAACTTTTATGTCAGCGCTAGGTTGAATTTCAATGAGCAATCTCTTAAACTTTAAACCTACGACATGTGAGCACAAAGTGGTTGGCGCTTAAGAATTTCAACTTCAATAAGGGAGTTTGTTCACTTAGTTTTTAAACTGCTCATGAGAGAGATTTCACTAACCTAGTTGTTAAGCTGTTGATGTGTATCATTGACGTAGTTGTTATTAAACTGTCAATGACAGAGATTTCACTAAATTACGTTTTGAATCGCCGATATGTATTGGTGTTAATTTATTTAACCTCCACCAAAGTGCGCACTTCTTATGTTTTATCCACTACCAAGTGTAAGTGGAGGTTTGGTGCTACTTTAACTTCTATGTGTGCAATAGTGTGCACATTAATAAGTTTTATAATAGGGATGAACTGAAACAGTAGGCTAGCGCTACTTAATTTTACATTTTGGATTTTATGGTGAGTTTTAATTAGAATTGGGTAATTTTTTGTTTTTTTTCGTAAAATCTAAGTTTGTAAGTGTTTAAATTGTGTTTTTTTATAAATAGATTCAGTATCCTCAAATACCTCAATGACACTCAAATTATGCAATTTTCATAGCTAATATACCTTATTCTAAGATTTTTTAAATATTTCAAACCCAACTCCAAACAAAATAAGACGGAAAATATGCTTGAAAAAAGTTGAAAACATAGAATATTTAAGCTACACCATTTCAAAGACCGCCATATATCAAGTTGTTGCATCTCTCTTCTTATGAATTTGGCTACTTAATTATGGGATTTATATTCCACCAACCCTACACCTAGTAATTAGAGAAACCAACAGAGCACAAAGGCTCGCTCAAACAGACATGAGGAGAAACACTCAAGTTGGTTGTATTAAGAAATAAAGGTTACATATATAGCAAAAATAATAAGCTAAGCTAGATCCAATAAATGTGGATCAGATCCTACAGCGTGGGAGTTGTTCAAACAAATAAACTACATCTAGAAAACATCAATGAATACATAGGCTGCATTAAATCTAATAGCCTCCCTTAATGCATAAATGGATTCTTGACAACACCTAATTTCTTCCTAAGATCCTCAAAGTGGATCCTTCCAACTGGTTTAGTAAAAATATCAGCAACATTCTCACTTCTATTACAATAGATGAGTTTAATTTCTTGAGACTCAATATTTTCTCTGACAAAATGATGTTGCAGCTCAATATGTTTGGATCTGGCATGATAGACTGGATTGTGTGCCAGCTTAATTGAGATTTGATTGTCACACTGGATTCTGATAGCTTGTTTTTGTTGTGTTCCAACATCTTCAAGAATGCGCCTCAACCAAATGGCTTCACAAGTAGCATTGGTTAAAGCTTTGTATTCAGCTTCTGTGGATGACAAAGAAACAATTGTTTGTTTCTTACTGCTCCACGATATGACTCCCGAACCAATATTAAATGCATATCAAGAAGTGGATTTTTTGTCATCAGGAATGCTTGCCCAGTCAGAGTCAGAGTAACCTGCCAACTGAACATAAGATACATTAGTATATAAAAGACCATAATTAACAGTTCCTTTTAAATATCTTAGAACCTGCTTTGCAACTTTCCAATGTGTTTCACATGGCTTAGCCAAGAACTAAATAAGGATGCTAACATAATATGATAGGTCTGGCCTTGTAGTAGTGAGATAGTTCAAACTACCCACTTGTTGACGATACAAAGTACCATCCTCTTCTTTAGATCCATCTCTATTGTATAATTTGGCATTTTGATCCAAAGGAGTGGATACATATTTGCATTCACTCATTTGAAATCTGTCAAGTATTTCCCTTGCATATCTTAGGAATAAATTAGGTGTTGTCAAGAATCCATTTCTGCATTAAGGGAGGCTGTTAGATTTAATGCAACCTATGTATTCATTGATGTTTTCTATATGTAGTTTATTTGTTTGAATAGCTTCCACATTGTAGGATCTGATCCACATTTATTGGATCTAGCTTAGCTTATTATTTTTACTTTTGAGAAATCCTTGTTGTTTGAAGAAGGTGTCAATCTTGATATACCATGATATATGAGCCTATTTTAGTCCATAGATAGCTTTCTTTAACCTGCACATAGGTTGCTCCCGTCCTTTTTGAACAAATACTTCAGGTTGCACTAAGCATACTTCCTCTTTAAATCACCATTTAGAAAAGTAGATTTGACATCTAACTGGTGTATTCTCTAGTTATGTTTAGTAGCTAATGCAACTAACAATATGATACGGTTTAACTTAGCCATAGGTGCATATGTCTCTTCAAATTCAATCCCCTCTTGCTAAGAATAACCCTTAGCAACTAATATTGCCTTGAACTTGTCAATACTACCATCTACTTTAAGTTTAGATTTGAATAGCCATTTTGATCCAATGGGTACTTTATCTTTGGGTAATTCTACTAAATCCCAAGTTTTGTATCTCATAATAGAATTATATTCTTCATTCATTGCAGTTACCCATTCTTCCTTATATTTGGATTGTTCATAATTTAATGGTTCTATGACATTCATTATACTAGTCATCAAGGCATAATCACTAAACTTTACTAGAGGATGAGTTTGATGAGTTGACCTTCTAGGTACTACAGTACCTGATGGAGTTCCATCCATGATTCTTCTGTCTTCTGTTGTTTCATCATATGAGGTAGTATCACTCATGCTTGATTCATGTTCCTGAACCTGCTGTTGTTCTTGCACCTGCTGTTGATCCTGCACTTTTTGAAGAATTTTATCTATTCTGACATGCTCATCTAGGATCAGTTCTTCATCAACATTATTCATCTTGTTACACATATCTGTATTTTCATGAAATACAATATCTCCACTAGAAATCAATTTGTGTGAACTAGGATGAAACAATTTGTATGCTTTCTGATCATCACAGTAGCCAACAAAGATACATTCTATGGATTTTGCATCCAATTTCCTTTTGTCATCTTTAGGTATGTATGCAAAATACCTAGAACCAAATATTCTTAAATGACCAATTTCAGGTTTATAGCCATAAAAGACTTCGAAGGGGGTTTGAAGTTCTAGTTTCTTTGTTGGAGTCATATTCTTTAAGTACATAGCAGTGTTAATTGATTCAACCCAAAATCCATTATAAATGTTCTTACCTTAGAGCATGATGTGAGCACATTCCACCAATGTTCTATTTTTCCTTTCACCAACTCCATTTTGCTGAGGTGTATCAGTGACTGTGAATTGTTGTTGGATTCCATTTTCTGTACAGTATCTTCTAAAATCTCCAGAAGTGTAATCACCACCATGATCTGATCTGAGGATTTTAATGTATTTACCTGTCTATTTCTCAGCTTTGATTCTGAATTCCTTGAAGTATTCGAAAACATCGCTTTTCCTTCTTATGAAGTAATCCCATGTGAACCTGGATCTGTTATCAACAAAAATCAGAAAATACCATGCACCACCAAGTGATTTGGTCTACATAGGTCCACATACATCAGTGTGTATTAGTTCAAGAAGTTCAATCTGTCTCTTCTCTTCATGGTTAGGAAATTCATTTTGGTGTTGTTTTCCGAGTGCACATGCAGTACATTCAATATGATCATTTTTTATGACAGGAAGACCCTCAACCATATACTTTTTCTGTAATAGCATAAGATCATTGTGATTGAGGCATCCATACCTTTGATGCCATAATTTGACATCTGAAATAGCTGATGCTGCTAGTGCCTAATGTTTTCCCTTGATTGCATCCAGCTTGTACAATCCACCAAGTCCGGATCCTGTCGCTATAACCTTATAATGATCTTGGACATCTTTGACATGGAACTTATATTTATCAAATTCAACTTTCATATCATTATCAGTGATAGTAGGAACACATATTAAGTTCTTTTTGATGCATAGGACATACATCACATTATGTATCTGTTTAAATTGTCCATTAGGTAGGTTAACACTTTGTTAGAATAATCAACCCATAATTAGCTACCTTAGACATTAATTAATCCAATTTTTCTCTTATTTGCCTAGTTTCCATATTCCACCTTATGCAAGTTGTCCTCCACATGTTTTATTCCTGGATTTCCTAGTGCATGTTTGCTTTTTTTGCTTTATTGCCTGCTTTTTCTGAGTTTTAAGGCAATTGGGAAAGTTTGACTAGGTGAAGTTAACTTGTTTTTTGTCCTCATCATCCTCCACTCTTTTCTCCTAAGAAAAGCATGTATGAGTTTTCCTTCCATCATCTATTAGCTTTCCTAATTGATTTTTCCAATTCGTGAGCTCCTAGATAGATTTGGAAACTGCTTTATGCACCTATGGGGGATTTGCTTATATTTAGTAAGCCTGCTTTTGACCAAATTCGAATGGCATCCTTATGCATTCGAATCTCTCATGTAATTATTTATTGTGGAAGCCTATGACTTCACAGGGTTGGCTATTGTACACTTATTCAATACAGATTAGTGTTCTGCTCCATATTCAGTCTCCTTTGTGTGTAATTTGCATGTGTAATTGGAAATTTTTGTGAGTGTGATTGTTCTAACACCTGGGTTCAATTTCCACATGGTATCAGAGCCTTTGTAGATCGATTTCTCTCCTTCCAATTTTTTATTGCAAGTTGGACATCATTGACTGGGAGAATTCTACTGTCTGAAGGGACAATTTCTGAGCTATGGATCAATCTCAGAAGATCATCTTGACTCCATTTAACTTTTCTGAATGGAAAGCAGAGATGGAGATACCGTTGAGAGCGAAAGGCCTCTACAGAGTGACTATGGCAATAGAAGAAGAGCCCAATGTAGCTGCAGAGAAAATTAAATGGCACAACAGGAGGGATGAGGCCTATGGTCTCGTGTGTCTGAGCATATCCAGAGACCTCCTTTTCCATCTTGATGGATTAACATCACCAAATGAAGTATGGGAGAATCTTGTGGAGCTTTTTGGTAAGAAATATGAGATGAGGGGACATCAAATTGAAAATGAATTGATCTCCCTAAGTCCCAATAGCTTTGAATCCCCGCAACTCTATTTTTTCCAAGTTCAAAGCCCTTATTTTGCAGCTAAAACAGTGTGGGATCGAAAAGAAGGAGGAGAAACTAGTTCTGGCCATACTCTCAAAGCTTGGCCCTGACTATTCAGTGTTTGTCTTGACCTTCCATGCCACAAAGTTGACAGCTCGTGCCTGGAAAATGCCTAGCCTTGCAGATTTCATGGAATCTCTCACACAAGAACAAGATAAATTGGTGATGATGGGCACCATCAAACCTTCCAAAGACCAAGATCTGGTTGCTGGAGATTCGAGGGTGGATTCAAAAGGCAAGAAGAAAGCTAAGAAGCCACCTAAGAAAAAGAGAGACAAGAACAAGTCTCCAGAGGAGCCTCAAGGTTCCAAGAAGAACCCCCAGAAGAAGAAGAACAAAGGAGAAATGAGCAAGTGCGCATACTGCAGTAAGGGAAATCTATCTGAAAGATCCTGCATGAAGAAACAAATTGACATGTTGACCCAACTCCTGGAGAAGAATGGCATCTCCCTTCCTGATAGCTCAAAGAAGAGGGAAGGAGGATCAAATTCAGAAGACAGAGAGAGAGTTCATGCATTGGTTGCTGGCACATCAAGCTCACCTAGTTTCATCATTGATTCTGGAGCTTCAAGACATATGGTTTCGACCAAGGAGGCATTCACCTCACTTGACATGTCGAAAGGTCCACCAATTGTACTGGGAGATGACTCTCTCACTGAAAATTTGGGCAAAGGGAGGATTGATATTGACCATGGTAAGTTCAACAATGTATTGTATGTTCCAGGTCTTGCCTCTAACCTCTTATTAGTGTATCAGATGACCCACACAGGGTATCCAAAGAAGGTCATATTCTCCCTTGATGAAGTTTAGATCATAGAGATCTCAAGTGGTAAAGTCATTGCAAAAGGAGTTGCAAATCACACTTCGAAGGTATACATGTTCTCACACTTCCTACCCTACTCAAACCCCTCTGCTCTTCTGATTCATGCTAATGAGGCAAGCAAGATTTGGCATGAAATATTTGGGAACCTCAATTACAAGTATCTTTCTGATCTTAGTGAAAAAGAAATGCTCATAGGGTTACCAAAGATTAAGTTTTCCAAAGGAGTCTATCAAGGTTGCATCTTAGGAAAACACCCAGAGCATAAATTTGAGAAAGCTAGTCATGAGATAACCTCTGCACCTCTTGAGTTGATCCATAGTGATGTTGCTGGCCCATTTCCTCATATGTCAATGAGTCAGGCCAAATATGCATTGACATTCATAGATAACTTTTCCAGGTATTGCTGGGTTTACTTCTTGAAACACAAGTATGAAGTTTTTGGCCTCTTCAAAGTCTTTAAGGCTTTGGTTGAAAACCAGTCTGGGAGGAAACTCAAGGTCCTCAGATCTGAAAATGGTGGTGAGTATGTCAAGTCTAAGTTCATTCAATATTGTGCAGATGCAGGTATTCATATGCAACATTCTATCCCTTACACACCACAGCAAAATGGTGTTACTGAGAGGAAGAACGGATCACTGAAAGAGATGGCAACATACATGATGGAGTCTAATACTTTGCCACCAAAGTTTTGGGCCGAAGATATAAACTGTGCAGCCTATATCTAGAATAGGGTGCCTCATAAATAGCTTTATGGTATGACTCCTTTCGAAGCATGGATTGGGCACAATCCAGATGTGACCCATTTCAGGATTTTTGGCTCAAGGGCTTGGGCTAGAATTCCAACAGAAAAGAGGAAGGCTTTGCAGCCCCAAAGCCAAGAGTGTCTATTTGTTGGGTAATCTGAAGATTCAAAAGGGTACAAGCTGATCAATTTGAGCACAAACAAAGCCTTCATTGAAAGGAGTGTTCAGTTCCAAGAAGAGCCCTTAGCAGCATTGGAAGTTGGAGAATCCTCTTCACCACCAGAACCATTAAATGTAAGTGAAGAGATAGTTGAATTTGTTGATTCTGATATGTCTGATAATGATGATTTAATTTCAGATCCTAACAGTCATACAAGACCAAAATGGGCAGAAAAGACCATTCATGGAGCTGGAGAACTAGCTGGAAATCCTAATGATCCTAGGAGGACTAGATCTCAGTTTGAGAGTGCTTTGTGTGTGAAAGACCCTTTGTTTGAAGAGAAATGCTATCTGATGGTTGAATCATACCCATAGACATATGAATATGCATCACATGATCCAATATGGAAAACATCCATGAAAGAAGAGTTCAGCTCACTCTAGAAGAACAACACTTGGGAGCTGGTTGATCTTCCCCCAGGGAGGAATCTAGTTCAGTGTAAGTGGGTTTACAAAACCAAATTCGCTGCTGATGGTTCACCTTTGAAATAAAAGGCCATATTGGTAGCCAAGGGCTAATCATAGGTACATGGAATAGACTACAATGAGACCTTTGCACCAGTGGCAAAGATGGACTCCATCAGGCTAGCCTTAGCCATTGTAGCTTCGAAGCAGTGGGAGGTACACCACACAGATGTGAAGTGTGCTTTCCTGAATGGATATCTCACTGAAGAGAATTACATGCAGCAGCCTCAAGGATTTGTTACCACTCCATCTCTTGTGTGTAGGCTAAAGAAGTCATTGTATGGGCTTAAGCAAGCCCCCAGGGCTTGGTATGACAAGATTGATATCTTTCTGCTATCACTGAATTTTGTTCTATGCAAGTCAGATCCAAATGTCTATTTAAAGCTGATTCATGGTTCATTGATGATTATTGTTTTGTATGTTGATGACCTTCTCATTACAGGAAGCTCAAAGGATGAAATTGCCTCCTTGAAGGATGCAATGAACCATGCTTTCTCAATGACTGATTTGGGCTTATTGAGCCAATTCTTGGGGCTTGAGATTGCTCAAACCAAACAAGGAATAAAATTACTTCAGTCCAAGTATTCCTTGGATTTTCTGAACAAATTCAACATGAAGGATTGCAAGCCAAGCAAGACTCCCTTCCTTTCAGGAGTTAAGCTTGAAGAAGCCGATTCTTCATCTATGGTAAACAATACACTGTATAGGAAATTGATTGGATGTTTGTTGTATTTTACATATAATCGACCTGATATTTCTTATGCAGTAAATGTGGCTTCAAGATACATGGATCAGCCTCATGAGATCCATTGGAGAGCAGCCAAAAGGATCCTTAACTTTGTTCAGGGAACAAGGACTCATGGGATCTTCTACAAAGCTAAATCTGATCTTGATTTGATTGGGTTTACTGACAGTGATTGGGCAGGTGACAACACAGATCGAAAGTCAACATCAGGATATGTGTTCATGCTTTTTGAAGGACCAATTGGTTCATCAAGCAAGAAATAGAGTGCCACTGCACTCTCATCTATAGAAGTAGAGTACAGAGGAGTTGTAAATGCAACAACTCAATGTTTATGGTTGCAGGGGTTACTTGGTGAGTGTGGCTTCGAATCAGAATACTCAAATACTATCTATTGTGATAATCAGAGTACCATTCGAATCTGCAATGATCCAGTTCAGATACAGAGAACCAAACACATTGAGATCCATATGCACTACATCAGACAACTTGTGCATGATGGCACCATTCACCTACTCTTCTGTTCATCTTCAGAACAAGTAGCAGATATCTTCACCAAAGTTTTTTGTGAGAAGACATTCAGCAATCTCAAATCACTGCTGGGGATTGCTGATCATGCTGTGAAGCATGAGTGCTGACAATATTTTCAAATTTTGTTTTACTGTCCATGTTTGAGGGAGGATTTTTCCCACTGGGTTTTTGCCTCTTTCCTTGGTTAAATGGACATGCAGTATGTAAAGGGTGACTAAGCCTTGTTGCCAGGCCCTATAATTTTCTTATATTTTACTCATAAGTCAGGCTTAAGGGGGGGTGTTAGAATAATCAACCCATCTTTAGCTACCTTAGACATTAATTAATCCAATTTTTGTCTTATTTGCCTAGTTTCCATATTCCACCTTATGCAAGTTGTCCTCCACACATCCAAAGTGGTCAAACTTGCTAAATTTGAGTCATGGAGCGCTTGGGAAACCACTTGGAATCAAATCTTCTTTATTCCTGGACTTCCTAGTGCATGTCTACTTTTTCTGCTTTATTGCCTGCTTTTTCTGAGTTTTAAGGCAATTGGGAAAGTTTGACTAGGTGAAGTTAACTTGTTTTTTGTCATCATCATCCTCCACTCTTTTCTCCTAAGAAAAGCATGTATGAGTTGTCCTTCCATCATCTATTAGCTTGCCTAATTGATTTTTACAATTCGTGAGCTCCTAGACAGATTTGGAAACTGCTTTATGCACCTATGGGGGATTTGCTTAGATTTAGTAAGCCTGCTTTTGACCAAATTCGAATGGAATCCTTATGCATTAAAATCTCTCATGTAATTATTTATTATGGTAGCCTATGAATTCACAGGGTTGGCTATTGTACACTTATTCAATACAGATTAGTGTTCTGCTCCATATTCAGTCTCCTTTGTGTGTAATTTGCATGTGTAATTGGCAAATTTTGTGAGTGTAATTGTTCTAACACCTGGGTTCAATTTCCACACACTTATCACTCCATAACCTAGGACTTTGTGAGACCTCTTATCACCTAGATAGATGTGTGTTCCATCAGAATTTTCATAATAATCATCATACCAATCTCTATTACATGACATATGGGCAGAAGCACCCGAGTCTATAAACCATGCATTTTCATCATCCGTTTCAACGGACAAAGCATGTTTAGATATAAATAGTCTTAGGTTTTTAAATCCATTGACATTCAAAGTGTCTTTTCTAACAAAATTTCCATTATGTTTTCTATATCTGTTGTTTGAGTCATTGTTTATCATTTTAAAACAATCCCTAGCTATGTGACCTGATTTGCCACAATAATGGAATACAACCTCTTTATTAGCACTAGATTCATTACGTAACATACCTTTGTGTCTTGCATGAAACTTGCCTCTGTGTGGATTCCAGTGATTCCCTTTGTGTGGGTATTTGCCTCTTGCCATCAACGCCTAATATGATGTCTGAGATTCAGGCTTGTACATATTCATTCTTTCTTCTTATTGTATCAAGATTCCGCCGAGCTCTATAAATGTAGGAGGGGTATGTCTTGTTGCAAGAGCTGAGATGAACACTTTGTAATCTGGAAAAAGACCTTTTAATGTGATAGATACTAGATCAATGCTAGATACTTCTTCACTTATGTCACCTAGATTATCTTTGAAGTCTTTGATGCAAGAGAGGTATTTACTCATAGTTTCATTCACATCCATCTTGATAGACAATAATTTGGTCTTTAAATACAATATTCTATTAGAATCACACGTCTCATACAAACCTTTCAGTTTGTCCCATGTGTCTTTGGACATCTTGGAATTTCTGATGTGAGGTATTGTGTTGTATTTTACAAACATACAAATCAACACCTTTGCCTGGATTTCATGTGATTCCCAATCTGAGATAGACAACGGATCTGTAGGATTCTGTTCATCCCCTTTCACAATTGGCCACAAACTAAGAGCTTCAAGTACAATGATTAATTTAAATTTCCAATTTACATAATTCTCCCCATTCAATTTTGATGCTTCAGTAATGTATAAATTGACAAGGGACATATCGACCATTTTTACATAACTGACAAGAGAATAATTTCAACTAGACAAGGAGAAAAATAATATTGTCTCACCTCTTTGACAAATTTCAGTCAAATATCCCAGCGCACACTACCTTGGACTGATCCGACGCCGACAAAAAATTGGTTAAGGGAAGGCCAATCGACACTTCTTTTCTCCTGCTCTTTAGTGCTGATGGTGCACAATCTCTTCCCATCGATAGTGTTGTTGGCGCTCTGTCTCTGCCTATTGGAGAAACCTACAATGCACACCCCTTTCTCAACAAGTGCACCGACTGTAATTGAGAGAGAAATAAAAAATTTCACGTTGAAAAACAAATCATGCTGAAAAAGAAAAAAAGATTTCATGCTGAAAACAAATTTCACGATGCATACATTCACATGAGCTCTCTTCCGATGGCTCAAATTTGCGTTGCTTCAAAAATTTATAAATTCACTTTGCTTCCTGCAATTTAAATTTACGTGGAGAGTAAAAAACAAATTTACATGCGAGGGAGGAAAAAAAATAGCAACCATTTCCTTAAAACCAAAAAAAAATTATGGTTTTCCTCCCCGATTTTTCCAACGCTGGCGATCTGACATCGATTTCTTGACTGGGCAGGGATTAGCTCTCCTTTGAGCAGTGATATCCTTTACAATGATTAGGTAGAAACTCTCTGACATCCAAACTCTCTCCCAACACTCTTTTAAATTTTTGGTTCCCTCACAACAACCCACAACTTGGCTCTAATACCAAATTAGAGAAACCAGGGAGGAAACCAGTAGAGCACAAAGGCTTGCTCAAATAGACAGGAGGAGAAACACTAAACTCAATTGTATTAAGAAATAAAGGTTACATATATAGAAAAAATAATAATCTAAGCTAGATCCAATAAATTTGGATCAAATCCTACAACGTGGGAGCTGTTCAAACAAATAAACTACATATAGAAACCATCAACGAATACCTAGGATGCATTAAATATAACACTAGTAAGACATTATGCTCCAATCTGTGAGTGAGAATTCACTGAAACAAAATGCATTGGATGCACTCTACTACTCAACATTATGCCAATTCATTTTATGGGTTTAACAATGCCAATCAATTCCCTAAGTCTATCAGGTCAGAATCAAGATTCGTTGTTTGAGGAAGATAAGTCTTTCTAGTGTGATCAAGTATGTCTCACTCATAGCATTGCATTCCCACAAAGGACAGTCATTCATAAATTAACCTACGATAGGGAATCGTTAGAGGATAAAATATCAGATGTATTTGCCTCCCCTCCCATTGGGCCACACCCTCAGCCTTAGCTTTCCATAGGTAGGTTGGACATAGAGGCCTAACCCTAATTATATTTTGGTTATGATCAGTCAGCCTCTCTTCTATAAAAGTAAAAAAATCGTAGGTGTTGTGCATCTGATGGCAGTAAAACAAAAGCACTTTCTGGGGATGCAAAATAAACATCCACCTTAGTGTACACATGGCACGCATCTTTCATGTAGTTTCTCACTGAATTAAACACTTCCATGATATGAAGGAATGTTCTTTATAGTTTTTATAACCCCCATGTGAAACAATAATCAAACAAAGATGTGTTATCATAGACTCAGAGTATGCGATCACTATGGTAAATTATACCTTGGTGACTTGCATTCCTTTTTAATTGGTGATTCATATTTTGTTGTGCGACATTATTCTTTGTTGCATTGGCCCTATAAACGATGGTGGATATTTGGAACTTATTAGATACTTAGAAAGCATCGGTATGGTGACCTACTTCATGATGGGAGTAGTTTTCTAAGAATCTCAAACTGACACCTTGGTTGACGAGAAGTCGTCAATGGCTTTTTGGTACTTTTAGAGATTGGATTTGAATTTCATCGGTTGTGTTGGATTCATAACAAGGTAAATATCATCATTGCCCTGGATCATTGGTGAAAAACTCACTTTCAATGGCCACCAAAATTTTGTACGAAAGAATATTTTTAATGGAAATCAAGGCTCTGTTCTTGTGACTGATTTACTCATATTCAATTATGCAAGATCCCTTGTTATTTGTGTTATATAGGATTTCTATATGCTAGCTGAAATTAACACCAATCATCAACAACTGAGAGGATCCCCCACCCTGAGCTAGCACTACACGCAATGCCCACTGCACATGGTAGAGCACTAGATGGTGGAAGGATCAAATAGACGTAGTCGTACAGGAAATAAACCCCACACACACATGCAACGAATATAACACATACGCAACATTATAATGCCTAATTGCGGAAGAGTGTGATACCATGTTAAATTGCGAAGGCCCCATGCATAATTTTGGAAAGAGATCTTAAAGGACTGTGGCTATTTTAACTATGAAAATATTGCTTAGTGTTGTGAAATAATGTCGATTGTTTTATTGTGGAACTTTCATGTTCTATTGTGAAGAGTTGCAGAAGAAATTAGATTGTTGCAGAAAATTCACAAGTAATGATGACCTCATGCAGCATGGTTGCGACACAAAGTGAAACTTTCAATGCAGGATATATTTTTCATTTTTGTAGACATTGGGATTAGCTACCCTGATGGTTACACTATCTTATTGATGGGATGGCTAGATGGATGTTATTTATGGAAAGATAGATGATTTATTTTGCGTGTGACTATCATTATCGATCACCTTGATGGATGCAGTATCTTCTGAGGGACAAATTTCTTTGGTAGGTTGAGGATAGCAGTAATACCCAAAACATTAAATAATGGAGTTGTGGATGAGTGGTGCAAATATGTGGATAGTGACCATCATGTAATTGAGTTAGCAGTTAGAAGATTAGATAGCAGTTATATAGCGACTAAGTGTAGTTTGGAGATGTGATATATATGTATTCGAGGATATGCATATGCCATAAGTGAGCATGCAAGTTATAGAAGTCATAGGAGAATATCCATGCAGATATTACAACAGATGCTATAGATGGTGAGATGGATCATGGAGGATCACTACTATGAGATAACATCCTAGCAGAAAATGATGGGTTTCACTGGAGTAGATCATATGACGATTAAAATGATGGGTCAAAGAGCACTAGTAGAAAAAGTGAGATAAATGACTATGTGACTAAAAATGTTAGCCATGTGATTGTGTTTAAGCTACAAATGACTAAATTATAGCAACACAACTAAAAATGACTAAATAAAATGTCTGTTTTAGTCATTGGATAAAAAATACAACTAAAGAATTAGTCACAAATAAAAATAACTAAAATTGTTATTAAATTAGATTTTTTTATTATATAATATATAATATTAATATAATAACATTTTACTATATAAATATAGTATATTAATATAGAATATAATAATATTAACAAATTTAAGGGGGAAAATTAATTGGGAAAGTATTTTCTATGTTTAAACAAAAAATTGTCTTTCGATGGTTCTGTTTGTTAGGATTATTAATCCTCCCTTGACCATACTGTCTATTAGATTAATTTTGCCTAACGTAGGAACCTTAATTAATTAATTGGGTCCACTAGTACATGTTATCACTCCAGTAAACTCCTCTAGGTTGTAGCTCGAGGATGCCTTGTAACTTATAATGTTTTTAGGGATTTTTGATATGGCTCAAGTCAGGTGACATTTATAACCTCCCACTCTCAAGACATGCATGAAGCTCACTCAATCATAAGGCTTTTAGTTCCAACTTTTTTAGTATATTGACAATAAGGTGCAGGGATGGAGAACTCATCAAGCTGGCAGACTTATATACAAAACATATGCATATAAATGGCTAAATCCTAACAAGGATGGTACTTATAAATCAAATAGCATAAATAAACCAATAGGATGACAGATATTAACTATTAAT
This sequence comes from Pseudotsuga menziesii, assembly GCA_001517045.1. Lineage (NCBI taxonomy): Eukaryota > Viridiplantae > Streptophyta > Pinopsida > Pinales > Pinaceae > Pseudotsuga > Pseudotsuga menziesii. The sequence continues at coordinate 59,158 of LPNX010957155.1, forward strand.
CAACTTGAAATCCACCTAAATGCACATTCAGGCATAAGTACAGTAAAGATAAAGATGATGGCTGAACAACTCATAAAAAAAGAGCTTATAATTAGAATAAACAAGATGAGCCGCTTGAAAGCGTTATTGGCTCATAAATCCCCGAAGTTTGAACCTTTATTATAAAATCAATCATGGGCTTTATAGCCTTCTACAAAAATGACAGATCCTGAAAATCCGATCTGCTTACACAAAAAATACTTGAAAGTGATAGTTTTCTCATATTAGGGCTTCAAACTCTTGCTAACTATTTGTCTATCTATTGTGGATATCTAGTTCACTGAGCAAATTTTTAATAACTGAAGTGGTCGCTGATAATCACCACTGCTGGTTCACTGTGAAATTCCCACCAACATCCAGTGTCTCGGTGTTTAACTGAAGTGACCTTTCTTGTTTAATCTGCCAGATTTTCTACCTTACCGCCGCGGTCACTGATCAGAAGCTCTGTCTTCTAGCACATCGACACCCTAGACCGGAACGCTGCCACTGTTTTGGAGGTGGAACGAACTAGTTTTATCGCTGTCGAAAGTCATTTGTCAAAGGAATCGGGGCATTAGTCCTCTACGCCACCCATGGAAATTCTTGTTATTCGCCGATGTGCATAACTGTGGCATAACTGTTATTCAGAATGATTTTTGTGATTGATTGGAAGCCTTGTCCGTTGCCTCACCAACACTGTGGAGCTGCTTAGCTTTACCTCATCGATCTGTAGCCCTTAGTTCTTCCAATCACCGATGAGTCTCTATTGTATTGGAACCCATAGTCAGTCTATCTCCCGTCGTTGTGGCTCCTTAGTGGACTATTGTGCCGACGATTAGTGTTTTCAAGTTCCAACACGTAGTCCTTAGTTCCTCCGATCGTCGATGATTTTCTGTTATGGCGGAACCCGTAGTGAGTTTGTTTCCTGTCGTTGCAGCATCAGAACCTCAAAGATGAATGCTGTCGCAGTGTCGGAGGTTTCAATGACTAATCTTCTCAGCATCGGCGATGATTTTCTGTTATGGCGGAACCCATAGTCAGTTTGTTTCCCATTGTTGCGGCTCCTTAGTGAACTATCTTGCTGATGGTTTATGTTTTCAAGCTCTGACGCGTAGTCTTTAGTTCTTCCAATCGCCGATGATTTTTCGCAGTGGCGGCGTCGCAGTGAAATAAAACTTCGAAACATCGGCGTAATATGTAAGGTTTTCCGTTACACCAAAACCTGCAGATGTGAAACCCAGCACAAGGCCCTATCACCGGGAGTGATGGTTAAACCACTTCTTTTATATTCCCAGAGGTGTGGCGGTACCCGATACTCCAACACCCCGACTCCGGTGTAGCTCGGGGGAATTGAACCTGAGACCTATGCTCTGATACCATGTAAGGTTTGCCGTTACACCAAAACTTGCAGATGTTGGTAAACATTTGAAACCCATCACAAGTCCCTATCACTAAGAGTGATGGTTAAACCACTTGTTTTAGATTCCCAGAGGTGCGGCGGTACCCTATACTCCAACATAATAGAGGACTACACCTTTGATCACTGTTTAAAAAATGCTCTGATGGCAGTAAAAAGTATATCAATACGCTTAACTGCCGAAGGGGTTTTCCACCTGTTATTTATCTTCCATCTTTCGGTGGCTAATGAGATGTTCTGATCCTCGCCCAAGCCACCGAAAGCTACAACTTGTGAAATTTTCATAAAAAACAGAGGCTTTCAAACTGTTAGTGACATTCATATTCCTCATTGTGTGAATAAAATTATTCATACAAAAATAAATTTATTTTGGGAGATAACATCTGGCTCCTACTTGGGGATGGGAACCTCCCTGTGAGGTCCCAACAACCCCAGAACAAAATGCCTTTCCCTAAAAGCAACTAAGTAACTTAACACTATCCTTTATTGTTCCATTGGGCATGGAGTTTATTTTGAAAGCAAAACAACCTACTATCTACTAATTTACAATCATAAGGCTTCATAGCCTTAAATAAAATAGAGTTTCAAGAAACGCCCATTTACTGGGCCATCAAATACCTCTTCACCTTCCAGACTCTGCAATTTGAAGGTGTTATTTTTATGTGCCTGGGTTATCACAAAAGGGCCAATCCACAAAGAGTTGAATTTTCCATGTTTCCCCTTGTCCTGTCTGATAGCATCCCACTTGAGGACCCAATCTCCGACCTGGAAGTTGTCTGCCTTTGCTCTTTTGTCAAGCATGCACTTTATCCTCTGTTGATGAGCTTCTGATTTTCCTACAACTTACTCCCTTATTTGTTGTAATTCTACCAAATCCATCATCCTTCTTACCATATCATTTGGTTCATCCTCCTCTTCCTGAAAGAACTTTGCCACTGGAAGGATGAGCTGTATAGGAAAGATGGCCTCAGTGCCATAAACTAGTTTGAATGGAGAAGTCCCTATGGATCTTTTCTTTGTTACCCTATCAACCCATAAAGCAAACTTAAGCTTTGAATCCCATCTTTTTTGATTTGTCTCTAGTAGTTTCCTGATGATTCTGACTAAGATTTTGTTGGATGACTCTGCCAGGCCATTTCCTTGTGGGTAATAGGATGTGGAGTGCACCAGTTGAATACCCATTGATTCACACATTTTAACTAGTTCCCCAGCCTTAAAGGCTGGTGCATTATCAATTACTAACCTTACTAGGAAACCAAACCTGTTGAAGATGTTCTCATATAAAAATCTCATGATGACTTGATGAGTGGAATTTATGGTGGGCGCTGCTTCTATCCATTTGGTAAAGTAGTCAGTGGCTACTAAGATCCATTTATCCTGTCCACTGGAAGATGGATTTATTTCACCTATGAAATCCAGACCCCATTGCTAGAAAGGCTTATTCAGTGTAACAGGCCTAAGGGGCGGGGATTTGAGCTGCTGCTTCCCTATAAATCTTTGACATTGGTCACAGGCCCTTACAAAAGTGCATACATCAGCAAAGAGGACTGGCCAATAGTATCCTACTCTTAAGATCTTGTAGGCTGTGGTTTTCCAGTAGTGGTGGCCTCCACATGTATTGGAATGAAAGTGATGCATGACATGTTCTGCTTCCTCTTTATCTAGACACCTTATCAAAATTCCAGACTGATCCCTCCAGTACAATGTCAGGATATTTAGACACTTAGGAGTTAGTTAAGATGAACTTGTGTAATATATCCGTTAGGTAAAAGTGTGTTTGTTTAGTATGCATTAGTATGTATTTGTAAATATTCTAATCCAACAGTCACGATATGTTCTAGACATAGAGTGATCCAACGGTTCAACTTCTCTTAGATCATACCTACCATTGATCCGTGGCTTAACACTCGATTGGTCTATGATCTATATTTAAAGAGCATAGAGGGTCCTTGGCTAGTTGATTGATTATGAGAATCTCATGTAACTTTCTTTCTTTTGCATAATAAATTGCTCCAAGTAGCTATTTGGTTGGGGTCATGGACTATTTCCCTCTCGAGGGGTTTAACCACGTGACAAACATTGGTGTGTTGATCTGTGATCTATTTGTGTAAAGTGGTTTCTCTTGGTGTTCGGTCCTTTGGGAGTACCCTGTTAACCCTAACATGGTATCAAATCTTTTATGAAGAGCCTCTTTCGGTTTTGATCAAGATATGGAACCAATGTTGCCGAAATTTTGAAAGAGTTTCTGGTTCTAGATTTTCTATGGATTTGTGGCCTATGGGAGCTATTCCATTGCATCCAGAGCACCGTTTCCATTGGGAAATAGTTTTCGTTTCACCGAAAATCGTTTCCTTTTGCTTCAGAAACATCCATTTCGGAAAATCTGAAGGTATAATGTTATAGTGACGGATTTGTTTTTTTTTAAATCTATCATATTTTATTAGTTTATTATTAAATCATTTATATTTTAGTCTCGGACTGTTATTTTCCCTGACTGCGTATGCTCTTTGCTGTGCACCTTACGCGATCACGATGAATCAGAAACAATAAAGGGACATTTTTTTTCTTGTCTTCTCAGCTACGTATGCTTTTTGCCGTGCACCTTGTGCGATCACGACAAATCAGAAACAGCGGGAAAAATTGAAAATGTAGACTTGCCGAGTAAGCTAACTAAGATCTAACCCCATTGTGTGGAAAAAAAATTTTTGTTTTTGTTTTTCATTTTTTTGTGATTTGCAGGAAAAGAAAGCAAGCACGGAAAACGAGAGAGAAGAGTAAAAAAAAAAA
>LPNX010957155.1:63753-106370 GCA_001517045.1 Pseudotsuga menziesii
AAGTGTCGTTTTTTTAAAAACCGCATATTTTTTCGAGCTCTTTGCATCCAGACAGTTAGTTTCTATTCATTCATCCATTATTTTACAGTATGGCCACCCCTTATGATATTATACATACAAGTTCTAACTATTTCTCATGGAAATCTCGTATGGAGGATGTTCTATGAAGTAGAGGACTTTTCAGGATAACCTCAGGGAAAGAAACAGAACCCACTGATGATGATAAGAAAATTAAATGGGCAAATCGATGTGATGAAGCTCGTGGATTGATTGGGATGTCAATCTCTACTGATTTGCGATTCTGCATATCTGGAATTGATGAACCTGATAAAGCTTGGGAAAAGTTGGAATTTGTGTTTGGTAAACATAATGAAATTCGGGCTCATCAACTTGAGAATGAGTTGTTTTCCTTGAATCCAAATGATTTTTCATGCATTCAAGACTATTTATCTAAGTATAAAACTCTTTGACTCTTATGTGCAGAATGCAAGATTAAGAAAGAAGACAAACAATGTATTTATCATATTCTTTCCAAACTTGGACCTGCATATTCTGTTTTTGTATCTACATTCTACTCCATGAAAGAATCCTTGACTGCAGCTAGCTATCAAGAGCCTAGTTTTGAATCGTTTTGTGATTCCTTAATTAGAGAGCAAGATAAACTCATTCATCTTGGAATAATTAACAATGCAGATACATCTAGGAAAGCCTTATTGTCCCAATAGAAAGAAAAGTCCAAGCCTCCCAAGAAACATAATTTTCGCAATAATAAGCCAAACAACAAGGGTCCCAAACCCTCTTAGTCAGCTCCTTCTTTAAAAAATGACAAAGGATCCAAGCAAAAAGGAAAGAAGACTGAGTGTCATTGCAATTTTTGTGGGAAAGATAATCATGATGAATCTAAGTGTTTTAAGAAGATGGCAGCCTTGGAAGAAGCAATGAAGAAGCACCACATTATCCTAGATTCGTCTTTAGAATATACTTCTCATGGACATGCACTTTGTGCTTCTGGTTACTCTTATACTACATCTTCTTCTTCTACTTCAATTTAATGGCTCATTGATTCTGGAGCATCTTATCATATGGCTAAAGATCAAGCCATCTTTTCTACTATGCATGAATGTAACACCAAACAAATATTTGTTGGTGATGATAGATCTCTAAGTGTTGTAGGATCTAGAACAGTTCCAGTAGAAAATGGTCATTTCAGTGATGTACTATGTGTTCCAAAAATTTCCTGCAATTTGTTATCATTCTATCAAATCACTCATTCAGGTGAAGGTAAAACTGTGACTTTTACACCTCACCAAGTTGTAATCAAGGATTTTAAAAATCCTCAAAATGTCCTTGCTACTGGAACTGTTAATGATATTACCAGGTTGTACAAATTCAACAACTTTAGGTCATCACCTTTTCCTTCAGTTTTTGTTGCTCATAGTGATAACTTGAGCAAACTTTGGCATGAGCGATTTGGTCACTTAAATTATCGCTCATTGCAACAACTATGTAAAGACAATATGGTGACTGGTCTTCCAATGGTATCTTGCAAGGATGGTGTTTGTTCCGGTTGTGTACTCGAAAAACATCATCGAGACATTTTTGGAAAACGTGCCTCTTGGCATGCCTCGGTTCCTTTGGAGCTTGTGCATAGAGACTTGTGTGGTCCTCTTCCATCTGCTTCCTTTTCTGGTTTCAAATATTTCTTAACTTTCATTGATGACTACTCCAGACGCACTTGGGTTTACTTCCTACAACTTATGAGCGAAGTATTTAACATGTTCTTGGCCTACAAGGCCCTTGTTGAAAAACAATCTGGTCATCAAATTATTAAGTTAAGATTTGACAATGGAGGAGAATATGTTAACAACAAGTTCACTACTTTCTGCATTGAACAAGGAATCCAGCAACAACACACTGTTCCATATACACCTCAAAAAAATGGTGTAGCTGAACGGAAGAACCGCACTTTAAAAGAAATGGCTAATTGTATGATCCAATCTAAGGGACCTAGTCTTCAATATTGGGCTGAGGCCATAAATTGTGCAAATTACATAGTTAATTGTACACCCACTAAAGTTTTACAAGGTATAACACCGGAAGAAGCATGGAGTAAAATTAAATCAGATGTAAGTCACTTTTGTGTGTTTGGTTGTGAAGCATGGGCTCACATTCCGAATGAAAAACGGAAAGCATTGCAGCCTAAAAGTGAAAAATGCATATTTGTTGGATATTTTGAAGATGTGAAAGGTTATAGACTTCTTCAGCCACATTCTCATGATATAATCATTAGAAGAGATGTTAAATTTGATGAAAATCTCTTAGCCTGTGAGCCTAACTTGGCGGGTGTGCCATCTTTGTCCCGCGAGCCTGATTCGGTGATTGTGCCTTCTTCTTCTTCTTCCAACTTCCTTGACAGGTTACCAACTCTAGTTTCTGATGATGACAGTGAGGATGAAAATCCACCTCCACCTGCTCATGTTCCTCCAATTGCACCAACACCAATACTTCCTTGATGGGTCTGTTCAACATGTGAAGCAACTGGTGATCTTGTCGGTGATCCTAGAGATCAACGTCAAACATGTTCTCAGTTTCAGCGAGCCTCTTCTCTTTTGGCTCAAGTTTCCGAGAATCATGATCCATAAACTTTTGTAGAAGCTTTAGGAAATCCAGATTGGGATGCAGCTATGGATGAAGAATATCGTTCCTTAATGGTGAATGATACTTGGGATCTTGTTCCTCTTCCAAAAGGAAGAAAACTTGTCAGATGTAAATGGGTCTACAGAACTAAGTATGCATTAGATGGAAGTGTTGAAAGTCTTAAGACAAGGTTAGTTTCCAAAGGTTTTTCCCAAGTTGAAGGGATTGACTACAATGAAACCTTTGCCCTTGTAGCAAAAATGAACTCCATCCACCTTGTTCTTTCCCTTCCAGCCTTACATAACTGGGAAGTCCATCAAATGGATGTCAAGTCTGCCTTCTTACATGGTGATTTACATGAGGAAATTTACATGGAACAAACTCCTGGATATGTTCAGAATAACTGTAGCCTTGTTTGTCTCTTTAAGAAATCCTTATATGGCCTTAAGCAAGCTCCTAGAGCTTGGTATGCCAAAATGGATAACTTTCTCCTTGACACTGGTTTTTCTAGATGCCATTCTGACCCAAATGTCTATACCAAGAAAGTAGGAAACCATCTCATCATACGTGTTCTTTATGTTGATGATCTTATCCTTACTGGTAGTGACCCTAAACTTATAACCCAGGTGAAATCCAGTCTTTAGCAAAATTTTGAAATGTCAGACTTAGGACATTTGCATTATTTTCTTGGTCTCCAAGTCTTACAAAACAAAGAAGGAATCTTTCTTTCCCAGTCTAAGTATGCTTGTGACCTTCTTCGTCACTTCCACATGGAAGATTGTAAACCAGCTCCTTCTCCCTTTTAGTCTGGATTCAAAATTTCTGCCACTTGTACTTCCCCTGAAGTAGATGCCACCTTGTATTGTCATCTTGTTGGTAGTCTTTTATACTTGACTCATTCCCGTCCTGACCTTTCCTTTGCCGTTGGTCGTGTTTCCTGTTATATGCAAACTCCTCATGAAAGTCACTGGAAAGCAGCAAAAAGAATACTTCGATATATTTGAGGTACAATTCAGTTTGGGATTCATTACAGTACAGGGGGGAAACCTTTGTTGGTTGGTTTCACTGATTCAGATTGGGCCGGCGATCTTGATGATCAAAAGTCTACTGCAAGTTATGTTTTCAGTTTGGGATCTGGACCTGTCACTTTGGCTTGTAAGAAACAACAAGCTCTCGCTCTTTCTTTAGCAGAAGAAGAATATCGAGCCGCAGTTAATGCCAATAAGGAAACTTTATGGCTTCGACAGATCCTTTCAGAGTTTAGATTCGAGCAGCAGCAGCCTACTCCACTTTGGTGTGAAAATAAAAGTGCCATCAAGATTGCCAAAGATCCAGTTCTACATCAGCGCATCAAACACATTGAGCTACACATGCACTTCATCAGAAATCTTGTTCATGATCGTGTTATTGAAGTTGCCCTACAAATGATCAAGTTGCATACATCTTCACCAAGTCTCTTATAGAAGTGAAGTTTTCTAAACTTCGGTCTATGTTAGGAGTTCAGAAATGCGTCCTTAAGGGGGGATAGGCTCTAATGCCTCCTTCCTTCTCCTAATAGTGTCACTTTTGTAAATCCTTCAATCCTAACCCAAGTTGTTCTTAAGGGGGGATGTTAGGATTTTTAGACACTTAGGAGTTAGTTAAGATCAACTTGTGTAATATATCCGTTAGGTAAAAGTGTGTTTCTTTAGTATGCATTTGTAAATATTCTAATCTGACAGTCATGATATGTTCTAGACATAGAGTGATCCGACGGTTCAACTCCTCTTAGATCATACCTACCATTGATCTGTGGCTTAACACTCGATTGGTCTATGATCTCTATTTAAAGAGCATAGAGGGTCCTTGGCTAGTTGATCGATTATGAGAAGCTCATGTAACTTTATTTATTTTGCATAATTAATTGCTCCAAGTAGCTATTTGGCTGGGGCCATGGACTATTTCCTTCTCGAGGCTTTTAACTACGTGACAAACATCGGTGTGTTGATCTGTGATCTTTCTGTGTAAAGTGGTTGCTCTTGGTGTTCGGTACTTTGGGAGTACCCTGTTAACCCTAACATACAATAGTTTGTCAATTATGCAAAACTTAACAGATTTCAACTTAAGAGCTTGTGCTTGGTTAGGAGTGAGATTAGGAGAAACTTCTAATTTTTGCAAAAATGGAATGATACCTGAATACCACTCACATGAAGATATGCTCTCAGCTATTGATGGACTATTATTCTCATCTTGATTTACTTCTGTTTTCGCTGCTAGCATAGTCTGTACCTTTGCTGATCTGACACATGTGAAATTTATTCCCAACAGTTCACAGTTTTCTTTGGCCATGAGTTTGGCTAGGCTTAATCCCCTTACCAGCTTGGTGGGTTTCACCTCTACATCAAACTCAATGAGTTTGGCAATCCACTTAGCTCTCTTCCCATCAATGTCAGGTTCAGTCAAAACATCCTTCACAGCAGCTGAAGGGACATATGCAATGACCTTTGCATGGAGAATGTAGATTCTGAAAGTATTCAAAGATTTTATGAGAGCATAAGCCTGCTTCTCAATTGGGTCATATTTCATCTCAGCATCTCTTAGGGTTCTGCTGGAAAAAACAATTGGATGATCAAGGCCTTCATCATTCTTTTGTAATAGTACAGCTGCCACTATGTCATAAGATGCAAAAGAGAAAATGTAAAAACCCTTGGTGTCATCAAGACTAATCAGGGTTGGGTCCTCCATGATGGATTTCTTAATGTCTTCAAAAGAGTTTCTTGCTTGGTCAATCCACTTTATTTCTGCATCCTTTTTTAGCATGATTGTTATATGCTTTATCAGCTCGAAGAAATTTGGAATAAACCTTCTGACAAAGTTTATCTTGCCTAAGGACTGAATGTCTCTTTTTGACCTTGGTATTGACAGTTTTTGGATTGCTTCCACTCTTATCGGATCGATCTTTACACCTTCAGCTGAGACTATGTGTCCTAGGAGCTTTCCTTCATTGAGTGCAAACTGGGACTTCTTGGGGTTCAGTGATATTCCATACCTTCTGCACTTTAGAAATACCTTCTTTACATGCTGCAAGTGGTCATGATGGCTGTGAGAGTAAACTGTTAAGTCATTTAAATATATCAGCACAAATTTATCTTGTAGCCCTACAAAAGCTAGGTCCATAGCTCTCTGAAAATTAGCCCCAAAATTCATTAGCCCAAATGGCATTTTAGCATACATGAAGGTGCCCCAGGGGGTGGTAAAGGCAGTATTCTCTTGGTCATTTGGGTGCACAAAAACTTGGTTTTATCCAGAGAAGCCATCAAGGAAGGACATGACCTTGGCCCCCGAGACTTTTTGCAGCAGATGTTCCATCTTGGGCAGTGGATAGTTGTCTTTTTTGGAACACTTGTTCAGGTTTCTAAAGTCCACACACAACCTGATTTCTCCATTTTTATTTGTTACCACTACTAGATTAGCAATCCACTTGGAATACCTGAGGGGGATTATGATCTTAGCTTTGAGGAGTTTGTGGATCTCTTTATCAATCACTGGTAATAGAAGAGAGCTGATGGGTCTCAGCTTCTGTTTGAAAGGAATGGTGTCCTTCTCCAAAGGAATCATGTGTTGGATGATGTTGGTGTCATATGTTTTTAGGTCACTATACTCCCATGCAAAGATATCGGCAAACTCTTTTTTATCAAGCTGCAAATTTCAGAATTCTGTCCGGCAGTCAGCCCAGTGGATAGATTTATTAGTTTTGGATGGATTTGGATGCCTATGTTTTGCTCTTGGATAGTAGGATCTAGCTCCCTTTTGGTAGGATTGAAAGGGATGTCATTGTGATCAAACAGTTCTTCCAATGGTACTAGGCCTTAGGGTATGTAGTTGCTGGGAAATTGGACAATATTCTGCTCAGTCACTTTATCTTTTAACTTGAGCTATTTGAATTCCTCCATGTTAAGTTTTTCCTGGTCTATGTGTATATCAGAGAATTCATCTACTAACTGAAGGAATTTAGTAAGCTCGTCATCATTTTCAAACACCCTCCAAAATTTTACATTGTTTGGAAGAGAGGGTTTGTACTTGACCTAAACATCATAGCTGAGCTTAGGGGGTAAAGGAGGAACAAAAAGACTTGCATAGACGACCAGGGAATCAGCCAAGTGATTCAAATCCCTAGGAATATATGACAGTTCAAAAAACATAAAGGAGTCTCTGAGTTTCCATACCTCCTTCCTGTAGGCCTTCAATCTGATATTTTCTGTCTGAAAAGTGTTGTTGACCTACTGTATGATGAGGTCTATGTCCACAAAAATCTTCATGCACATGATCCCCATCTCCTTGGTGGCTTTAACTCCTAGCAGCAAGGATTCATATTCTGCTATGTTGTTAGTGGTTTTGAAATCAAGCTTACAAGACAGGTGAATGTTTTCCTTAGATGGGGAGATCAATTCTACACCCGCACTTGCTGAGCTTTGAGCGCTAGCCCCATCAAAATACATGGTCCAGATCACTGTCATGATTTCTTCAAGCTGCTGACGGGTGGGCTCAGTGAGCTGAACTGATGTCTGCTGATTATCATCTATTTGCAAAATACAAGACCCAAAATCGGTGTCCACCGCGTAGATGGGGTGATTCACTGAGCAGCTCTCCTTGCTTATGATGTATGCTAGCTGATTTTCCCTGTATAGTCTCTTAGTTTCTCCTCTGAACATGGAAATGGTGGTGTATGTGAGATCCATCTGAAGGGTGCTTCCTAGTCTTTTGCTCCATGACCGAGACAGCAAGAGGCCAAATTTTGGAGGAATATCGGCCACTACAATGTCCATCATTACGCTTTTCAAAGGTAGCTGCGTTAAGTTTACAGCAAGGTCCTTGATGAGGCCCAAGCACTTGACCTTCCTAGAGTCAAAGGAGAATAAATCATGGTAGGGCTTGGTGATGTTGAGGCCAATATCATCCATCACAGCTTTTGGCATTAGGTTGTGAGAGGCTCCTGAATCTAGCAGACAATTATGGAGGATTTTATCATGGATGTTCAAGGATATATAGAATGGTGGGAAGGAGTCCTTTAGGTCTTCGATCATGGGGCCCAGGGTTACAACGGGCTTGTCATCTTGCAGGTTCACAAAGTCAGTGTCAATGTGCACCTTGGGCTGAAGGGAATTCAGAATAGAGGTTTTGAATGCATCATTCTTCATTAGCTCAATTAAAGGGAAAGGGATTTTTGAATTTTAAATTTCAGACTCGAGGTTGAAGGAATAATGCAGCCTATCTAAAAACCTTACCTCATGAGCTGTAGGTTTGAATTGGACTTGATCAGGTGTGGATGAAGGTGCTTGTTTATGCAATGCTTTGGATGGGACAACCACTTTATTTGGTAAAACAACAACCTTTCTAACAGGTGTAGCAGGCTGGTTGATAGGTACAACATTCTTCTTGAGGGGAGCAACCAGCCTAGACCTCAGTTTGTAACCTCCTTGACCATCAGCCTAATAGATAGCCTCTTCAGTGATCTTCTCATCAATCAGGGCTTCCTCATATTCTGCCCGTGTCAAAAAAGAATAGTCCACCTCATCCTCCATGCAGTGGATATTGTCTTCAGCTTCTCCTTCTTCTTCAATGAATTCTGGATCTTCTTCTTGTATAATATTTTGAAATGGAGCTCTTATCCTCTGATCTTCCCCTTGATTTATCTCCCTTCTAAGAATATGAACTAGGGGGTTTCCTCTTCTATAAGGAACAAAATTTGGGTTTCGAGGAGCAAAGTCACTTGGCCCTTTACTCCTCACCGGTAGATGTCCTTGGTCCTTCAATTTAGACATTTCAGCAACCAGGTTGTCTAACAGCTTGGTCATTTTGTCAATCTTGTTCTTTGATGTCGAAGCCCCACTATATTCTGTTGGCTGCTTTTCCCTGTCTATCTTCCCTTTGACCTTTTGAGATGCTAGAATGTTTGGCTCTACTTCTAGGGCAGCATCCCGCATGAGTGATAAGGAAACATACCTCCTTTCTCTGAGAAGTAAGCAGAAGTCAGAGTTAAAGGAATTTGCATAAGTTATCCTAGCTGAGGTATCAGTGGGCTTAATTTTGGTAGGGATCTTGCTGTACATATTGTTGAATCTCTTGGTAAAGTTGGAGACAGACTCCCCATTTTCTCTTTTCAGGTTGCTGAATTCTGTGATATAGTAGAGGTGGTCCCTCCTTTCTCCCCAATGCTTTAGGAAAATGTCATCTAGGGCCTCTATGCCTGCCACTGATTCGACAGGCAATTCCTTAAACCACTTCCTAGCCTGGCCATCTAGGCTTTGCACAAACACCCTAGTCCATACATCTTCTTGTTCTATGTTAATATTTTCAGTAGAGCTGTAAAAATCCTATAGATGTTCTTCAGTAGTGAAATCCCCTTCCCATGTAAACTTAGGCATATAATTGGGATAATCCCCAGTAGGCATGGCTGCGAGAGGATTTGGCAGAATTAAGGGTGCATACCAAGCTACCAGGATCCTTTCCATCTTGGTCAATTGAGGGGAAGCCATATTGGAAATGGGTATGGATAGGGTTGTGGAATGCAACACTGATGAAGCTACTTGCTGAGAAGGCGGTGGTATACTTATCCCAGTGGATTCACCAGGGATTGGATCTTCACAAGCAGCAGTGCTTGAAGATGCCCAACCCCTATATTTTTCTAATGTATCAAAAAATTCCTTGGAATTAAGAGTTTCAGTAGAAATATTTCTTGAAATACTTGATGTAGCTTTTTGTGCAGTACTGTTGGTCTGTCTTAGTAAAGCCCTAGATTTCCTCAAAATTTCTTTTGGATCTAAAACCGGTGTTGCTGGTGGCCCCTTTGGATTTGCTCTGGTACTTGGTCTTCTTGAAGCCACCTTATATCAATGGATTCACTAGATAGATGATTACAACCATAATAATGTCCAATCTTTGTCTATCATCAAAGCATGGACCTATGTCATCTCCTAGGGAAGCTGAGCTTCATTCTCCTCTCCCTGGTAATGGCGCCACTTTGTTATCACTCCAGGAAACCCCTCTAGGTTGTAGCTTGATGATGCCTGGTAACTTAAAATGTTTTTAGAGTTTTCTGATATGGATCAAGTCAGGTGACCTATATAACCTCTCACTCTCAAGACATGCATGAAGCTCACTCAATCACAAGGCTTTTAGTTACAACTTGTTCAGTAGTTTGACAATAAGGTGCAGGGATGGAGAACTCATCAAGTTGTAAGAATTACATACAAAATAGATGCATATAAATGGCTAAATACTGACAAGGATGGTACTTATAAATCAAATAGCATAAATAAACCAATATGATGACAGCTATTAGCTATTAATCAACTTGAAAATCACCTAAATGCACATTCAGGCATAAGTATAGTAAAGATAAAGATGATGGCTGAACAAATCATAACAAAAGAGCTTACAATTAGAATAAACAAGATGAGGTGCTTGAAAGCGTTATTGGCTCATAAATACCCGAAGTTTGAACCTTTATTATAAAATCAATCATGGGCTTTATAGCCTTCTACAAAAATGACAGATCCTGAAAATCTGATCTGTTTACACGAAAAATACTTGAAAGTGATAGTTTTCTCATATTAGGGTTTCAAAACCTTGCTAACTATTTGTCTATCTATCATGAATATCCAATTCACTGAGTGAATTTTTAATAACTGAAGTGGTCACTGATAATCACCACTGCTGGTTCACTGTGAAATTGTTGCCAACAGCAGTTGTCTCGGTGTTAGTGTCTCGGGTCCACTAGCTCAATTGGGTCCACTTGTCCTAATGGGGCCACATCTACTAGCCATTGGAGTGTGGGGAACACTTCTAGAGGTTAACTTCCACTTACTGCGTGTGCATGCATAATTTTGGGTGCCTCCTAGACCAATCCCTACATTTTAGGAGTCTCTAAGAGTCCCCGCACCAACCTACTTCAGTTAGTTGGAGTTAGTACTAGTTAGTCTTAGTTAGCCCTCAGTTACTTTCAGTTAGTTGACAATCCATTAGCTAGTGCATGTATTTCATGGATAATACATGGCTGCATGTGGAGTAGGTGTCTTTTCCCACCGACCAGACTCAGTTTCACTGAGTTAACTAGCTGTCACTGATTATTTGAGTTGTTGGACATCTGGGAGTTGATCTGTTGGACTCCGATATTGATTGAGAGACCATGAGTTATAGATTTAGTTAGATATAATTAGATCCACTTGGTAGATTCGATTTTCTCCCTGATACATTCGGATTCTTCCTATTTGTAACCTATTGTAACATCGGATTTATTATTGTGAATGATATTGTAAATTTCTGAGCAATACTTGTTTGTTTCCTGTGTGGTTTGTTTTGTTTAGTTTGTATCTTCATTCTCCATTCTTTTTCTGCAAACATTATTAGAAATATCTTCTTGAAGATCTAAATGGCATTGAAATTCTAATATGGTATCAGAGCCTTCTCAGGGAGGTTCATGCTTATTTCTCCCCATCGAACATCAGAAGCAGTTGGGTTTCCACAGAAGTCCCCTATGATGATTTGCTAGCTCTGGATTTATTCAAAGCAATAGAGAGGATGCGATGGACCTTGAAAACATGTTCATTCCAGGAGGAAAAGCATGATTCTAACAGTTCATATGTTTTAGTGTGTTGTTGCAATGAAATTGACAGGTGTTACATAGCTTGTGTGAAGTTTTGGAGTACTTCCAGCTGGAGCAATTATGATTTGTCAAACTCCTGAACCACGGATCCTCACAAATTCCAATTATCTTGATTGGAGGATTGATATGCATCTGTCCTTGCGCAAGCATGGCTACCACATGATCATACATGGATAACAACATGAGCCTCATCAGCCGGTAGAACAGACCAAGTTTCTAAACCATTGTGATGAAGCATTCAGGTACTTATGTACTTATATATCTAGAGATCTCCTCTTCCACCTAGAAGGATTGAGGAATCCTAGAGAAGCCTAGGAGAAGCTTGATAGCTTATTTAACAAACAAGATGAGCTTTAGGGACACATTATAGAGAATGAGTTGATATCTTTACATCCCAATAGTTTCGATAATATTGAGCAATTATTTATTAAATTCAAGTCTCTAATACTTCAATATAGATAGTGTGGAATAGAGCGGAAGGAAGAGTAGAATGTCCTTTCGATACTCAACAAACTAGGCTCTAAGTATTCTGTATTTGTTTGCGTATTTCATTCCAAGTGGGAAAGATTTCTTGATTGGGAAATTCCTTCATTAGATTCTTTTTTCTGAGATCTTAATCAAGGATAAAAACAAGTTGATTCAAATGGGAGTCATCAAGACCTCCAAAGATGAATCTCTCCTAGTTACTGAATCTTCCAAAGCACAAGAAAAGGGAAAATCAAAGAAGAAGGAGTCAAAATCAGTTGATCCAAATCCTAAACAAAATCAACAAACTTCCAAAGGAGCCTCCATCTCTAAGAGGAAAAAGAAAAAGTGTCCCTACTATATGAGGGGTTTTCATCGAGACACAACAGAATTTCAACCCAAAATCCGACACCTTGCATGTCTGAAATTCTACACTTATCTGTCGCCTTTTCGACACATACACTTTTTTTTGCCATCAGTGGCATAACTTCGGATCTTTGACATGCTACTAATGTGGGTCGATGATCCGGAAGACCATTGTGTCGCATATTCAACCGTGTTTCCTTCCAAAGTGCCAATCAAAATTGCATACAGTGTCGGAAATCTGACGTCTTCCGACGGAAAGAAGTGTCAGAGTAATGGCGTTGTCGTCGGTATTTTTATCCAACAACAGTCGGATAACTGATGCCATCTGACACTGGAAGAGTCAGCCTTTTGACATTGTCCGACACTTCAACCGTCTGTCATCCGCTGGGTGGAATCGTCATAGTCATGACACGACCGTCGGATGTGTTCACCGGAGTGTTGGAAGCACATAAAAAAAGCGATGCATGTTGATGGATTTAAAAAAAAAATCCAAAAGATTAACTATGAGTTCATGCTCATATATTTTGTCTCTTGTAGAAATAAACACATAATATTCCTACGGTGTGTCCTCTTGACAAAAATCTAAATCAACCAAAGCAGTGGCATCAAAATTCATTAGCAAAACCTAAATCTAAAATTGCAATTCTAAAATTTCAACTGTCTTCCATAAAGAATCAAAATTTTAGTTAACTATGAGGCTACCCTCATGTTGACTGAATATTTGTAGGTAATAGTATTTTTTATACTTTCATGGTCTTATTGTCGCTTCCATCATCACATAAATCCACCTACAACATGCCCTACTAACATAGATCTCAAACATCTAGCAGTCAATGGAAATTCCCTCACTTAATTTCTTCATTGCATAACCTCAATAGTATGAAATGAATCTAGAATTACACACAATAACTCAAATATAAAATCACTTGTTGGAATTTCTATGCAATGAATTATCACTTATGCATGTAACAATAGCACAAACAACATTCTTAAAATGATTTCCAAAGGTTATGCTATCTCAAATCATGCAAAGACACATCAATCGTTACACATATGTATTGTCATTATATTATGATTATTACTTTCTTTAATTGTTCATTTTCAAGATGTCTCCTTTCTTCACCCAATTGCAACATCAAGAGTTCACTTTCTCCCTTCATGATGGAAAAGAGGTCTCATGCTAAGACAACATGGATATTATATAAATCTAAGTTAATAAACAAATCCTTTTACCTTTCAGTATAAATATGATTCATGAGTCCTAACTAAAGAATTAAAAGACACTTATGGGAAATTGACCTCAACTTGACAACTGTTAGAATTGACCCTGACTAAACTATCTTAAATGTTGTTTCTTATAAAACCCCCCAAAAAGTAAAAACAATACTAAGTTTAAACTTGAAATACCTTACTCTCATGCAGAAGGTGTTCATGATGTCCTTGTCCAAGGTTTCGAGAAGACTAATAGCCTATATAACCATGTTATCCACTCTATTGACATTGAATTTCACGTTGGCTCTGCTGTAGCCGTGCCCAAGACCCAATTGATCCCTGTCCAAAACTATGTGATTCAAGATATGTGATTCAATTACAGAGCTCTGTTTACTCGTTTTTTCATGATTCCTCAATGTCAAAACTAAATATTCATTCAGTTGATGCTATGACCCATTTTGCTCCAAACCAAGCCATGATTACTAGATATTAGCACTATGTACATCCATCAATTACAGTTACCTAGGGTATGTATGAACAGAATTAGTCAAGCACATGCAAAAATATTATAAATGGACAAATAGAATAAAACAATGTGGTTTATACATTCCTTAATTTCTATACTCAGATTTATAATACGATCACACTTTGTCTCTTAGGAGACAAGTCACTAACGAAACAATGGACATACCTGAGATAGAGAGAGATAGGTATATGGTATTATTAAAGTTAGCCAATATCCTCCTGCCCATGAACATCTCCATTGGAAGAAGGACAAACCTTCTTTCACTAGAATCAAAACCCAACAACACTATCAAGCCCCAAGCCTGCAATCACATCCAGTTCTCCAAGACATTAACCATGAGGATACTTGAACCATAATGCAGCTTTAAACTTTTATGCATATCCCTAACAGACCTTACTATTGGAGCTTGATTATAGCAGATCCAGGATCTCTCTATTATCAGTTTCCTAAATAGCTAATTCTTTTTGTATGAGTCACATTGAAGTTGAAAAAATAGTGTAAAAACCCTTGATCCATAATGCAACTTTAAAGTTTTTTCTTTTATGCATATCCTTAATAGACCTTACTATTAGAGCTTGTTTATTGCATATCCAGGATCTCTCTATTATCAGTTTCCTAAATAGCTAATTCTTTTTGTATGAGTCACAATAAAGTTGGAAAAATAGTATAAAGGGTGTTTTACATCATGGGTGGCCAAAAAGGCCTGGTACAATATATCTGTATTTCCAATGCATTCAAAACTGTAATCCACACCGCCATCCACCATGTCTCTTATCACCTGCCAAAGTGTTTATCTTCCTATGAGCTTTGTAGCTAATAGGTGTTAGAGAGATGACTATCATATACAACCATAATCTAATATTTGAGCTAATTGTGTTAGAGAGATAGTTATTATATACAACCATAATCTGAAGTAGCAGTACCTCTTGAATGGGATTCTCGTGCTCTTTTGGGTTGATCCAGTCTGTCACTCCCAGGGTTTTGGATGCAGTGTATGTAATGCAAATAGTGAAACCCTTTATCTAAGGGATTTGAACATTATATATTTTGGTATATCTAACTGATAGTGCATTCTGTTCCTGAATAATTACTTCCATAGAAATTTCATGCTACTATCCTAGTGAGTTAGGCTCATAAATTGTGGTTCGCGATTACATTTCCATTAACAAATAAAATGTTAAGGGTAACTTGCCTCAAACATTTACTTAACTGAGCAGGGTTGAACTTTCAGTCAGAAGCAACCTTTCTAACAAGCATACTACCTCTTATGCTTATGTAAGACAATTCAAGATGACAAATTGAGTATCCTAAAGAATACGTAAGGAAAATTTTTAATAGTTTTCTTAAATTTCTTTGTTTTTGAATGATGGACAAAAAAACAGTATCCAACACACTTGAGTCCTCATAGGACTAGTCAAATGTATGTTTTTATTTATTCCTTGGGAATATCAAATATAGTGATTTTAAAACACATCTCAGAGAACAAAGAAATCATGGATCTGATATAAATCTAAGTTAATAAACAAATCCTTTTACCTTTTAGTATAAATATGATTCATGTGTCCTAACTAAAGAATTAAAAGACACTTATGGGAAATTGACCTCAACTTGATAGCTATTAGAATTGACCTTGACTGAACTATCTTAAATGTTGTTTCATATAAAGCCCAAAAAAAAGTAAAAACAATACTAAGTTTAAACTTGCAATACCTTACTCTCATGTAGAAGGTGTTCATGATGTCCTTGTCCAAGGTTTCATGATTCAAGTCTTCATATGATGACAAATAAAAGACATAAATGATGAGCTTCCAATGCTCGCAATTCAACAAGGAAAGACATTATATTTGTGTGTACAAATAATGATCAAAATAGCCATCGCAGGGAAAATTATTATAGTATGGGGAAGCTTTATTGATTTTCAAAGAAAGGTTATTATATATTTCTAAAACATATTAGATTGTGTTAATCCATGCTCAACATAAATATAGTCAATTGGAAGGAAAGTTAACTTTAGAATTTTATAACTTGTCTTTTAATCCATTATTGCAACAAGTTATAAAACTTAGCAAATAAAGTTTCATGTTTATTAGAATAGATATGCCTTTCCTTCCACCACTCAAGGTTCACTTGTAGGTTCTATGTTTATTTTGGGGAAAACTTGATTTCCGTCTCAGTTAGCCAATCTTGAATATCCTACCTTGAAGGTTTCCATGATATATCCATATTTTCTTCTATAAAAATTTCATTATGTCATGGAAATAGAACCTATTGTTGGCAACAAAGTGAGACCCTAGGTTTAGCGAGCATGCCCATGTATTTTTAATATCCTAGACATGGTAAATCTCACCCTGGACACTAATGAACATTAGAAAGACATATTTAACTAATTAAGACAATTGTTGAAATTTAGGGTTAGGTTAGGATTTGATATAAGAAAATTAAAATTTTATACTTTAATGCATAACACAAAACTAAAAAAGAGCCAGATACAGAACAATACTGTTGTAATAAATTCAAAACATAATTTTTGTCTCTTTCAACTTTGACACTCCAATGGTCATTATGTTAAAGTTGGTCCTTGAGATACAATTTTTCAATTGCAATGTACATAAACTAAACAATAAGAATAGAAATAATATCATGTAAAACAAACTAACAACTAAAGAACAACGATAATAAACTATAACAATGTTGGTTTAGATCTAGTTTGGATCTTCCTTATACTCAGATACTTTTAGGGTAACATATTGTCATTGAAAGGACAAGTCACCAAAGGATCAGATGGCATACCTTGTAAGAGAGATAAAAGATAGATTGTAGTAGGTTAAAGGTTAGGCTGCAATAAATGGCAGGCCTTTAGGATAGTCCTAAGTCAAGCAAGATAGATTCTCCTTCAAATGAACAAAGGCATCATTAATCCATACACATAGAGACACTCTTTAATGGACTCAACTTGTTGCAATAGGAAAGACAAAGGTAAGGTAGACCTAGCAGTTTAAATAAGGTTGCACTCCCCTTCCATACAGTCCACAGAAGGTCATGAAAAATAGTCCAACAAGATCACAATTTATTTTAGCGGTCCATAAGGAGATCACACCCATCCTTAGAAACCCAAAAAGAAGTCACTCCCATTCTTTATAATGGAATTAGGTTCATGACTAAATTCAGTGAACAACAACAAGGTGACAACCTACTCCAATGAGCATCAACAGAGTCACAGACTGCTCTAATGAACAACGGCAAGGTCAAGGGTAAAAAATGGGAAGCCAACAAGGTAATGACTAGCAGTAAGAAGGTACTGTTCAACCCTTAGTTCCCACAAGGAGGTTATGACCTGCTAAAAAGCAACAACAGGAAGGTTGACCCAAATCAACAGGAAGGTTGACCCTTACAACAAGGTGGTAAGGCTACCACCATATCCATAATACCAAGGTGTACCATAAAGGCAGGGAAACAATCCCTTTTACCCATACGACTTTAATCTTTTCTCTCCTAAGGTATATTTTCATGTGTTCTATATATATTTTTATCATCACAGTATAAGGAAGAAGATCCAAACTGGATGACCTAGTTTTGTGGTCATTTGTTAGAGATTAATGAGAAATTCTTATATATTTCTTATAGTGCATTCCCATATTCAAATGATTAACAGCCTAGTTTTATCCTCTACAACTATGAATCCCCCTAGAATATTCATCACTTATTAGAGGTCCATGGTGTTTGTGATAATTCACAACATGTACTTTTTTAAATTTCCCCCTTTTTTCTCTTTTTATTCTTTATATGATTCACATTTAACCCTATTTTAGATTCTGCATTTCCCCATTTCTCCCAAACATTACTACCATGATATCTCACTCTAAGACATTTTTTAGGACAATAGTGTTGGAGATAGCAATCCACACCTTTATATGCAACCAGCATGGATTCCCATCATAAAAAGAGAAATAACCTCAGTGGTAAAGCAGTTTATCAACCGAGGGTGGATCATAGCTTTGATTCCTAGCATGTCCAATTTTCAACAAGGTAACACAGGCAAGTGGTTGGTGATGGAAAGGAGACCTGAGCCAGGGTGTTATTTGAAGGTGAATTGTTAAGATATAAATCCACACATTGTAAACAAGCCATTATGGATTCCTAGTATTTAAAGGGGTGAAGCTTAATGGTACAACAACCCATTGGCCAAAGGTAGCTCCTGTGTTCAATTCCTATTCTATCTTGTTTTCAACAAGTGATTATGTCACTAGTCAAAGACACATCCAATTAGGATATGTGGAATTTGAGAGCTAAAATGAAACTATCGAGGGACACACTAAATGTATTTAGTTCAATTATTTTAGATGCATTTAATATGTCTTAGTCACCAGGTGTGAAGACCCTTTTCATTTAGGGCTTAACACTACCACAAATCAGCTTAACATGGGATGCAAACAAGTCACTTCCAAAGAGGTAAGGTCAAATCATCCCTAACCTACTCATAAGAGGTTACCAAAATTCATATTAAGGTTGAGGGAGAAAATCATAGTACATATCCCAGCTCGAAGAGATCAAGATAGTCACAACCCACTAGGATATCATAGCCTGCTAGGATACACAGTTACAAGCCACTAGGATAGTTCTTACACGATCACATATCACTAGGATAAGTATTACACAATCGCATACCACTAGGATACACATTCACATCCCACTAGGATAGTTCATACACAGTCACAATCCATTAGGATAGGTCTTACATAGTCACAACCCACAAGGACACACAGTCACAACCCACTAGGATAGTTCTTATACAATCACAACTAAGGTTTAGCAGCCTCAAAGGGATGAAGTCCAAGCTAATAGTCCAAGAGCATTCCATGACTACATTGCATACATTTCATATAAAGTGTGTGTATCAAAATATTTAAGGCTCAATTTTCTCAATTTTTTGAAAAAAAAAGACTTAAATAAACTAGCGAGGTATATACCAAACAAATCTTATATAATGGTTTCTTTTTATGCTAATGAAAAATCATCATTTGTATTAAAAAACAAACATCTATGTGGAAAATAAACCTTCAATTACAAGGCAGTCTTTGAGTTGCACAAGTCCCATAGTTGTACTGTTTGGTCATATGAACATGTATGCCTATCCATTTGAAAAATTGTAAAGAAAGTAAACTAAATCAAATATGACTCCATCTAGATGCATATGGCCATAAATACCAATCACACCATAAATCAACACTCTATAGACTTGCTGCACCACAACGAACATAGTCTTTATTCCCTTCTACATTTAGTAACTCTTCATGTATAAACACAAAAAAGGAATCAATTGACCTATGAATACTAGTGGGAAATATGCTCTACAGTGTTGAAAATTTAGAAATTATTTCAAAAGAAAATCAACAAAACATAATTACTCCAATACCTGTATTATGACATCCCACCACTTGACCATGCTATCATCACCTACTGAAAGTAATGAAGTTTGTCCTATGAAGAATACCTCACCAAGTTTCATTTCATAGGTTATCTTCATGGCTTGTGGCTCAAAAAGTATTGATCATATATATTAAAATCCATTGATTGCATGGAACCAACACAGTCTCCAAATTTAAACTAAAGAATATTAGTTGTAGTTTATGGAAGTACAAATCAACTAAACTAATAATATTAGATATGTGACTGTCATGGAGAAGATTATGGATACTAAATATAAGGTTTCTCTCATATACCTAAAGTTCTTTTGTGCAGAATCCGAAAATGCCTAAATCTAGCAACATACTTAGTATTGAGCTGACAAAAAGAGATTCCTTTGACATTTTTTACTCATGCCAATATTTTTAATTTTTGAGCTCATATTTAAATAAATGGATGCATATGCAACTAAATTCTTGTGACAAGAATTGTTTATTGTTTTGATTTTCGGAGTCTTAATCCTAGAGTTCAAGTTTTCCATCCCAAGGCCAGTATTTAGTCCATCACTTCTCTAAGTCATGTCTAGTTCTCAATGTCAATTTGTAATGACAAAAAAATAGTATGAATGAATTTAGGTTCCCAAGTTCAAATTTTAGGGGTCAACTCACTTGAGATCCATCGGTCTGTATCATATGAAAATATATAAAAATGAAGACAAGTCACTTGGTAGAAAAGATATTGAGGAAGAAAAATGTTACACTTTTCAGTTGCACGGATTTGTTGGAAGATTTTGAGGTTCTCATGCATCCCACAAGAGGTTTTATCCCAATGTGATACCATCGTTATCCCATAACCTAAAATGTAATGGAATTTTTTTTAAGTTTATTCAAAGTAAATTTTTGGGGAATCCAACATTCCACCTCAAAACATAGGAGCAAAGAAATCATGGAGTGTAGTTTCTAAGTTAAGTTGGTTCAAGAAGTAAAGTTTAAATGCAAGTTTTTGTTAGTTTGTGAGAGTGGGTATTATTGGGATTGAACCTAACACCCAAGAATGTACATAGGTCTACAATGAAAAGTATTTCACCCCGATGAATCAGATCAATATCTAGAACAATGTTGCAAATATCTCTAATTTCTCCCAATATTTCCAAAACTTTATTGAGCTTTAAAGTTTTCTATTGTTCCTGATGTTTTTGGTATTTTCTGTGTTTTTCAGTTCCAAAATTATGCTTGCTAATATTTTCTGAGTTTTTCAGGTCCATGTTTATGCCTACTAATATTTTCCCCAACATTTTCCCTAATATTTCCAATATGTGTATATCTGTGCCGTTAGTGATATATCCCAAGATGAAAATTGCAACATTGATCTGGAAAAATATTTGCAGCTAGGGATGCAATTTGGCAAGGGTGGTTGAAAATTGAAAAATGGGTTTGAAGCCATTTTGGAAAGCATTTATCTTTCAAGAGAAACTAGAGAAAAAAATCCAAAAATGTGGAGAGGTGCACAATGTGAAATACTAAAGCCCTATGACCTTATTTCTCACCAGGAATGCGTTTCGAGTGAGAATTGTTTCAACAGATAGATTTTTCAAGTGACAACCTTGTTTCAACAGATAGATTTTTCAAAGGAGAATTTTAGTTGTTTTAGAACAACTCCAAACTTTTTGGTTTAATGATGAACCTAACAATGTAGAAATGTCAAGGATGTCAAAAGACCCCTGCCTAACTTGTAGAACATTTACAAAGTCTATATTCTTGCCTCTAGTGATTTTTTTCGCCTCTATGTATGGTAATCATCATCATCAACTAAATGTATGTGTGTGCACATGCATAAATACCCAATACACAGCTCAATCAAACAAAAGAAAACATATTTATACCTTGATTTATAGATCTTCACACTGTCTTCTTATGCTTTAACTTTCAAAACATCATTCAACATACTTTATTTTTTGTCCTGTTGCAATAGTTTCATGTTAGGACCCATGAAATATATTTATGTTTGTTTATGAAAATAACAAAAACAATCTAAATAAATATAATTCTATTACAATGTAAATTACAATACTATTCAACTATTCAAGAAAATTAATTGTTAAGAATATATCACCTGATAAAACATGGATAACCAAAATTACTATGTATATAAGGCCATCGATATAATCAAAACTCCATTTCTTGCCTCTTAACTATGGAAATGTTTCTCAACGCTATCTGTAACAAGTTCCAATGGAGGAGTCAAATAGCAATAGTGAAAATTACATAGTAAAAATATAGAAATAGATGTTTTTTAATGTATTCTTCCTTACCATTCATTGAGCTCCTCTTTGTTTCAAGAATAATTTAATATTCTCTACTAAACAGGACCAACCACGTGAAGGTGGAAGCTCTTATGGCCCCTCCCCCCCCCTCACATCACTCTCAACTCCCCAAACCCAATGCCTATATTTGCAAATAACAATTTATTTCACTCTTTCACAAAGCAAATAACAATGCATCTACAATGCAAATTATTTCACTCAATACTTGAAAAATGCTTTCATTAAATCATTCTTTAAAAAATTCATTAAACCATTCAATCATTCAACAGCTGGAAAAAACATTCATTAACTCATTCATTAAAACATACTATTTAGTCAATGGCAGAAAAAAAATCAATGCGTTCATTAAATCATTCTTTAAAACATTCATTAAACCATTCAATCATTCAATAGCTGAAAAAACCATTCATTAAAACATTAATTTAGTCAATGGCAGAAAAAACAAATTAGTAAAGCATTCATTCATAAAACAGAGGAAAAAAGCAATAATTTTTTTTTTATAAATAAGAATTACTCAAATTTTTTTATAATTAAGAATTACCAAAAACTGTTCCATTCATCGAACTGTACATGGACTGTTCAGTTGAGAAATTTTTTCCTTGCTGTGCATGAAGACTGATTTTATGCTATGCTTTCAAAAATATATTTCAAATTTACAAAAAGTTTTAGAGTGATGGATTTATAAAAGGCCTATGCGGATATTCTGTGGCCTTGGAGTCCCGTGTTTCCAAAATTTTCCATTCACCCCATTGCAATGTTAGACCCTTCTTTGAGAGCCTGTCATCCTCCTTATTTCGATCCCTGTAAACATGAGTGAAAGAGATTGATTCAAAGAATAAGAGAAAATGGGTTGTCTCTTCAAATAATGCATCTAGACAAGTAGTTCTACATTTTTGTGTGTTATTCATCTAGTTTATAACCACCATTGACTCACCATATACTTGTAACTATCTACAATTTCTTTAATTGGCAGAACAGAGAAGTAATTTCAATGTCATGAGTTCTGCATAGTTGTTGGTTCCAGTTCCTAGGCCCAAATAAATTTGAAAAAAATGACTTTGATTTAGATATAAGCATGCACCTTCTGAGTTTGTGCACCAAATGCTTGTTTTCTTCCATCCAATTGGTATACCTCTAGAGTGGCCGATGGCACTTTGTGCTGTGAAAGAGTATTGTGGAAGAAGTGATGTTAAACTAGTTTTAACTTCCAGCTCTGGACCCATTGTTTCTTGTCGAAGGATGACTTCTGGTGATAGAACCTCCATTATCCTTTTTAGGGCAAGATTTTTCCTGGTGCTTGCTAGATCCCTGCAGTTTCAGGAGACAAATTTCATTTGGGCACCCCATCTGGGGTTTGCACTACTCTAAGCACCCTGAAAATGGTTGTTTGTCTGCCACTTGCCTTATCCCTGAGCGCCATGCTCTGGGCCGTAGAGAGGTGAGATGGTCTTCCTCTCCCTTTCCCTTTGGATGTGATCCTGGGATTTACCCCTAGTCCTTCTGAAGGGATTTTTGGTTTTTGTGGGATTGGAACATTTCTTGAACGAAGGTGGAAATGGATAGAGGAGGACTGAGTGGGCGAGTAATTTTTTATGGTGGAAGGGGAGGCTTCCTAGTTTGAATTGGAGGTACTTTTGATTGCGGGGGAGGATGTGTCATTTTTTGGGGGAGGGGGACTGTTTGTGATAGGGGTAGGCAAAGATTTTTCCTCATTCAAAGATAAATCATTCAGATGATTGCTAAGGGAAGAAGTGTTCATAACCGATGGGGGAAACGTGATCGGATGCTATTCCGTCTGTTGAGGAGGCCATTCTGCTGCTACTACTCTTGCTCTTTCCGGTTGATCCAATGGTTGTTCTGTGCCCTTCGACCTGAGAGGATTTTCATCTGAAGCTGTGTTTGGATTAGTTTCTTTGGAGCTCGGGGCATCTATTTGCCTAACCCACTTCCTTCTTCCAGTTTTTGAGGAAACAAAGTTTGTGCAGCTTCTTGCCAAATGTTTTGTTTCATGAAATTTGTGGAATCGAAATGGGATCCCTTCATAGTCCAACAGATGTCTTTTTTTCTTGTTTTGTAATACAATATTAAAGGCTTCCGGAAGACTGGTTCTGATGTTCAAAGAGAATAGGATCCTGGCTACCTTTTTTATTTCTGTCTATTGAAATGAGAGGTCTGCTTCAATGAAAGTCCCCAACACTTTCCCGATGTCACTAAGCGCTCTCGGGTTCCATAATTACCATGGTAGTCCTGGCAGGCGAACCCAGACTGGTATTGTATCATGTTGGAGACATTTACCATCATACACACTCTTTTTGGTCAAATTGGCCTAGTTAAACCACTATCCTAAGTATAATTGACATTAATTGACATTAATTGACATCAGTGGAGCATTAATTGCCATCATCCAGTCACACCCATGCCTACCTACAGTCAAGGAGGCTAACTGGAGCACTCCGGGGGTGAACTGAGTGATATTAATGTACCTAATTGCTAACTGGTGGTTACAATCAGTTCAACCAGTCAGTTAAGGAACCTCCTCTCATTAAATATATTATTTAATGATTACTTAATGATTATTTATTATTATTTAATGATCTGGAGTCAACATGGCACCTCCATCAACTTCTGATGATCAGTTCAGCTTCAGTTAACCTCATCGGGGTTCATTGAAGTCATGGAGCACCAGCACTTGATGGTTGGCTTGCTATGACAAGTGATTGATCTCCTTCAGTTGAGATTCGGTCATTTATTGCACTTCGACTTTGGTTAGGGTTTGGTGAGTCAATTAGGGTTTTGGTCAAGTGGTTAATTGAGTGTGATTGAATGGCTGACAGTCAGTTAAGCCAGACTCACTCATGATTTTGAATTTCCTCCTTAGGTATTCTAATTTCTCAATGGATTCAAGCTATTGCTTGACATTGTTATTGTAACCATTCATTGTTTATTAACTATACAGAGAGGAAACCAATTCCGGTTTCGATTAACACCATTTCATGAGTTATTTGTTGATTATTCTTTGATGAGATTGATGCTTTGTTCCTAGATCAATGTGCAAGAATAATATGGTATCAGAGCATTCGGCGGAACGAACATCTATCTCTCAAAAACAACCTTTTTGACAGATTTCTCCATGAAAAGTGAGCAATAGCTCAAAATTGCAGCACTGCACCAGAAGCCAAGGCTTACCACTCAATATCCCAAGTAAAGAACTTGTTGATCAAGATTGCTTGATTGAATATGCTAGGTGTGATGAAAGCCTAGCATGTGTAGGCTTTCCGATCTTATTTTTCCCTTTCTGTTTTGATTTTCATGTTTCTACAGGTGAATCATTTGCTACAGCACATCCAGATGGCCTCCTCAGCAGATCTCTTGACTCCATACAATTTCCACTCATGGAAAAATAAAATGGAGATTTAGTTGCACTCCAAAGGACTTTTTAGAGTCTCCATGGACACTAAAGTTGAGCCTGGATCCGCCATAGAAAAATCAAGATACTTGAACAAGAAGGATGAAGCTTTCGGTTTCTTGTGCCTCTCTATTTCCGAAGACCTTCTCTTCCATCTTACGGATCTGAAGAAACTGAAATAAATATGGGACAAATTGGAATCTCTATACAGAAAGCATGATGACTTGAGAGTTTACCAACTCGAAAATGAACTCATGTCTCTCCAACCCTCCAATTTCGAGACTCTGAATGATTTCTTTACAAATTTCAAGCATACTGTTTTACTCTTGAAGCAATGCAAGGTGGAGAAGGAGGATTATTAGGTCATCCTTGCCATCCTCTCCAAACTTGGGGCTGATTATTCAGTTTTTGTTTCTACATTTCGTGCGGGGAAGATCACAACCCTCGGATGGAAGATGCCTACACTCAATGCCTTCATTGAGTCCCTAACTAATGAACATGACAAGCTTGTCCAGATGGGGATCATCTGATCTTCCCATGATCAAGCCCTCCATGTCTCAGGGCCCAAAGATTTGAAGGGTAAAGGAAAGCATCAGAAAATCAGAAAACTAAATTTGATGCTCCCAGGCCTAGAGTTGAAAACCAACAGCATGATGAATCTTCCGGTTGAAGGAAGAACAAAGGAAAAGGGCACAATGGGAAAGAAAAAGTCAAGTGTTCTTACCACGGGAAGGGTTTTGACCCTGAACATGCCTGTATGAAGAAAAATATTGATGAAGCAACCTTTCTCCTTGAGAGGAATCACATCAATCTTCCGGAGAGCTTTCGGAGGAGAGATCACCAACATCGGGAACCACAACATGAGAAAGGTCATGCCCTCATGGAAAGCACTTCGAATTCCAAAGCACTGCTGATTGAAAATGGAGTTTTGAATCACATGATGGCTGAAAAAGACTCCTTTTCATCCTTGGAGACCGGCAAATCCATCCCCATCCACATGGGAGATGACTCCACCATCATTTCCGAAGGACAAGGTACTGTAGATCTAGAAAATGGTTTTTTCTCTAATGTTTTGTATGTACCGTCTCTAGCAGAAAATCTCCTTAGTGTCTATTAGATGAAACATATAGGAATGCCTAAGAGAGTCTCTTTCAGCCCAAATGATGTTGAGATAACAAAAATTGCATCCGGGAAACTCAATGCTAAAGGCCTTGCAAACCATCATGCAAAAGCCTATGAGTTCTCTCACTTTGTTGCAGATGCAAGCCCACCGCTCTGCTAACTCATGGAAACGAGGTTAGTAGGATGTGGCATGAGAGGTTTGGCCATCTTAATTTCAAATATTTGCAGCAATTACAGAAATACTCCATGGTTGAAGGCCTCCTGATCATCAAGGCAACCACGAGAATTTGCAAGGGTTGTGTGATTGGAAAACACCCTGAGCACAAGTTCGATCGAGGAAAGGAAAACGGAGTGTTGCTACTGCAACGTTTCTCCCCGACTTTAGTTCACTTAAACCCTGGGACCCCTCCTCATCTTTGTTTGCTTGGATTGATTGTCAAAGGCTTGGCGCCCTCGAAGCATATCTGTTTGTTTCCTCTCGAAGATTAAATGCCCGCTATTTTGTTTGCCGCGTACAGTTTAGTTTGGGTCGTGTTTGGTTTGTTCACTACCCGTAGAACATTGATATTTGCCTTAGCGAGAAAATTGGTTTTTGGCCGCAAGTTTGATGCTTCACGCTGTTGGTTTTCTCTTTGGATCGAGCCTCTTTCTGAAGATACTGAGCCCCACCTCACCCGCCGTTGCGGCTCCCTGACCAAACTTTCCGCCCGACGGAAGTTTCATTCGACGCCCGATTCGCTGTGTAAATCGCTGGCTCTAGATTTTCGGCTCGCCCACCGTTGCGGCCGGAAGAAGGGAGTTGGCCTCCGATTCAGTTTTCACCCGACGTCTGACTTGCCGTCCCCGTCCGAACTTTTCCTTTCACCTTGTCGCTTGTCTCCGACCTTGGTGCCGTCCGCCGTTGCGGTTGTGACACTCTTCCTGGTTCCCGAAGCACTTTTTTCCGACACCCGATCTCCTCCTCTGTTCGCACGGGTCCTCAATCATCCGGTTCCTGTGCTCCCCCGTCATTGCGGCCCTTGAGGTCTTATCCCACCCAATGTAGAAGTTGGCCGACCACCGATTTACAGTTTGCCGCCTTAAGCCTTCGCAAGTACTCGCCCGGACAAACCAGGCTGGCCCCTTGTGGGTCTATCATTTGGGTTGGAAAGTTTGAGTGTTTAAGTTTTCAGTTAAATTGATAATGCACCAAAGTTGTTTGCAGGAGGATTCCCATAGATCTCTGAAGCAATCGAGAGCAAGGAAAAGGACAAAACAAACAAATGACAGAGCCACCGACGAGGCAGATCCATCAGTTACTGTTCAGAAGATAAACGCCTATGAAATGATTGGGAAAATGCAACAGTCAAGGAAGAAGATGGATCGTCAAGGATGCTGAAAAGCCACAGGCTGGAAGGCACCTGGGGGGGCAGGGGTTCTAGTTTAAATATAGAGAAGTAGGACTGGAAAAGGGATTTTCCGGCTGGAAGAATTTGTAATTGTTTACTTGTAAGAGGAGCTACCTCGTTTTGCTAAGAAAATTATGATTTTGCCTGCTGGAAAGAGTAAAATGCGGAATGTATCGATGCAATTCAATGAATGATGTTGAAGAAGAACTATTTCGTTTTCAGCGGTCTTTTGTTTACTGTAAGAGTATTTAATGTTTTGAACGTATGTTCTTGTTGAATGTTCTTCAGTAATTTCTGGGTATATTTCCAATATGAGCGATAAATGTGTTATAAAATGATCGGCTATCAGATTATTTGGATATCTGTAAGCGTTCATGTGCTGTAGAAGAAGTAGCAGCTACCTGTGGTTCTTCTTATTGTATGTGGAAATGTATTGCTCATCTAAAATGATAACTTTGCTCCCTAGGGATAGTTTAGATAGTTAGTTTATTTCTGTTTGTATCTGGTTTGGTTGCCGGTGAGCACAAGACGAGAGGTAAGAACCTGCGTATCACTTTGTGACCGCTCCCTGCATCTTGACTACCCTGCATTTAGTTAGGCACGTGCATATCATTTCTTTTAAGTCAAAATATAAAAACTCGGTGGGCTGGGCCGCAACCGGTAAAGCCTTTGTTTCGTTACTTGACCTACGGTATCCGGACCGCAAACCGGATGGATTCCCTATTCCAAACAGTCAACGGGCTAGTTGGGAACGTTGATTGGGGAGAATCCCTTATTGTTGCTGCCTACGAATTTCCAGGCCTCAACAGTTTTGGCGCTAGAAGGAGGGCCGCTAGTGCATGGCTGGCCGAGGAAACCCGTTTCACAAAGATTATTCCGCTGGTTATAGTTCTGAGAGTAGTGGACCACGAAATCCAACGCCAGAAGAAGAAAATAGAGAACAGCTATATCCTGTTCGCAACGAAATTGTAAACGATCTAAGAAGACACACCAGGGCATACTTAAAGAAGATTGGAGGATTGCCTATCATCCCCGAGTTTCCTAGAAGAGAGTACAAAAGGAAAGACCGTCCTATAATAGAAGACTCGGTGTTGGTTGGAGACTGGCAAGAACTTGTAGAGACTGCCTTACAAGAAGTTGAGCTACCTTTGAATCAAGAAGGCCCCGAGACCCCTTACATTTCTCCTATTCACACCCCGGTTGATTCACCTCCGCACTCTCCACCTCGACTTATGGCAGCAGCTAACGCCAACCAGCCACCTAATCCTCCAAACCCACCACCTGCATGGAAAGCCAGATCACCTCTGAATCTGACCCCACCTTTGCATGACCTACCCCAGGCCTTTGAGAAGCTACTGCTCAAATTTGACCCAAATGATAAAATCCTGGTGGATGATCATCTACAGAGTTTCTACTTGGTGATAGAAGGTCTGAGGGCTGGGGAACACGAAGATGTGGTGTGTAGACTGTTCCCGCATACCCTTAAAGGAGTTGCGGCTTCATGGTATTTTGGACTGCCCGCCAATTCGATCCCGGACTGGGATACTTTCGAGAGAATGTTCAGAAGTAAGTATGCCGTCCAAAAGACTCACGCTGCCCTCATGAAAGGACTGTGTGCATTGAAGAAAGAGAAAAAAGAAAAAGTGCATAGCTTCACACAAAGGTTTGCAGCATATCTGAGAAATTTTTCTGAAACAGATAAGCCTTCAGACAAAGTACTGATCGAATACTATACTTCAGCCTTGGGTCCTAATTTAGCCATGTTTGCAAAAGGCAGAGCCAAGCCTACTTTGACGGAGACCTATGAAGAAGCAGAAGTGGTGGAAGCTGAAAGAGAGAGTGTTGAGGACTATCCTGAACAGTCAGGAGAGAAAGGTGTGGGGAGAAAAACCTTACTTTTCACCAAGCCTAAAGAAGAAAAGACGCCAGACTATGATAGCATGGCTAAAATGATGCAAAAGCTGTCCAATAAGATTATAGACTTAGAAAAGGAAAAAGAAGCACAAAAGTTTTTCAGGCCATACTATAAGAAAAGAGAAGATAGCAACCAAACCCAAACTCCTCCTCAGAAAATTGCATCCATGAATCTGACAGAAATAGGGATGGAAAATTTCTGTACTTTCCATCAACAGCCTCATTCCGAAAAGAACTGTCCGCAATGGATAAATTCTATGACATTGGTCATGAATCAGATGTTGGATTCAAGATTAACAGAAGAGGATGATGATGAAAGGAAAGAAAATGCTGCTTCTACTTCTACAAAAGAACAGGAATAAGAGGCTATGGCTTTATGGAGCTCTGTTTCAGTACTCGACGCAGAAGAAGAGAATAGTCAGGGATGCAAAGAGATCAGTGAGGCTAACGTGACAACTAGGAGTAAGGGGACGGTTAGCGATGACAGTCTTTTACTCCCAAAGATCAGAAGGCTGCAAAGAAATGTCAGGAAGAAGTTTCAAGACAAGTCATTAGCCAACCAGGTACCAGAGTTTACCATTACAAGCCAAGACCCTAAACATAATAGAACGTTGCCTAGGCCAAATGAAGAGAATGCAAACGCTGAAAAATCTCAGCCCACTAAATCACAAATTGAATATGACATTGTTGAAGATTTGAAGAAGATAAAGGCAAACGTCCCACTGTTCGAAATGTGCAAAGTACCTCAACAGAAAGAGAAGTTGTTGAAAGCACTTGAAACGCCTGAAGAGAAGCTTCCCACTGAAAACCAGCCCCGGGATGAAGAAGAAATCGGTGAAGCTAGCACCGAAGGTATGTCTAAAACTAAACATCCACCTTTCCTCCTGACATTCGAAGTTTTTAATTATAACGTGCACAATTGTTTAGTAGATTCAGGGGCATCAATTAATGTCATGCCCATATCGGTATGTAAGAAAATAAATGGGCAGCCTAAGCCATCCACATGGAGGGTGGTGCAATTGGATAGGACAGACGTTAAGGTGATTGGCGAAATGGAGGACGTACTAATCCGCCTAGCATCTGATAACAGAGTATGCCAAGTTATTAACATCGTAGTGGCGAACATACCAGACGCTTATGGCCTGGTCCTGAGTAGGGATTGGTCAGCTAAATTAAATGGGTATTTCACCTCAGACTGGTCACACCTTTGGTTGCCGTACAAAGGAAGACCCAATCAGATCAAAGTTTTGAGAGAGCCTTACATGAAGTATAACATCACTCAATTGGATGAGAAGAATGTACCGGTTGAATCTGTATTGGGAAACTACTTTCTTGAACTAGAACCAGGTAATTATCAAGCGGACGAGGCTAGCGATTCATCTGATACTCAGCTTGAACTCCTTAGTTTTTCTCAGGTTGATGAGCTTGACTGTAAAATAGTAGATTTAGCCGTAGGAATAGATTCATTTTCAGTAGATAATGTTTTCTGGACTTTATATTTTGACGGCTCAAAAACATTAGAAGGGTCGGGGGCCGGCTGCGTCCTTATTGACCCACAAAAAAATAAACATTTCCTGTCCTGTAGATTAGAGTTTGAGTGTACTAACAATACAGCTGAGTATGAAGCACTGCTGCAGGGACTCAAGAAAGCAATTGAGCTACAGGTTAGTAATTTGAAGGTTTTTGGGGACTCAGAAATAGTTGTAAAGCAAATAAGAAATCAAATACACTGTGTTTCCCCTCATTTAAAAGCTTACCAAAACGAGGTATGGGAATTGCTTAAATGTTTTCATGCGTTTAACATCATTTCAATTCCTAGAATAAAAAATGCAGTCGCTGATCTTCTAGCTACATCAGCTGCTAGGATGGTTCCCACCAATAATAAATGCTCAATTGAATTGCTTTTCAGGCCATCAGTACCTGACATGATCACCAACTTGCGAGTATTTGACGACGATCAGCAAATAATCGAGTGCTTGACGAATGATGAGACCTTCAAAGGGGCCATTATCGATGATGAAGAACATCAGGCCGAAATAAAATATGACAATTTCATTCCCAAAGGGGTCAGAACGTTAGAGAAGATGTTTGACTTGAATGAAAAATTTAGAAGACCCTCCAATGTGAAGACACACAGCTCAACTCTACAGTTCGAGCTGATAAACTTAGGGACTGAAACGAAGCCTAAGTTCGTGAACCTCGGCAAGTGCTGTTCGCAAGCTGAAAGAGATAAACTACTTAGTTTGTTTAAATAGTACAAAGATGTGTTTGCATGGACATATGCAGATTTAAAAACCTATGACACTAATATCATCAAACATATCATTCCTATTAAGGCAGGCGTCAAGCCATATCAGCAGCCGTTGAGGAAAATGCACCCAAAGCTGGAGCCACTAATTCAAAGTGAGGTGAAGAAATTGCTGGACGCTAGGATTATCTTTAGGGTCAGGCATTCTGAATGGGTATCAAACCTGGTGCCTATCAGGAAAAAGTCGGGAGAGATCAGGCTGTGCGTGGACTTCAGGAATTTAAATCGCGCCTCAGACAAAGACAACTACCCGGTACCTCCCATGGAGCAATTGCTACAGATGGTTTCTGGCTCTGAAATGTTTTCATTACTAGACGGTTTCTCTGGCTACAACCAAGTGTTGGTGGCCGAGGAAGATAGATTGAAGACCACATTCAGAACTAAATGGGGAACTTTCGCCTACAGAAGAATGCCTTTTGGACTGATTAATGCCGGAGCAACATTTCAAAGAGCTATGGACATAGCATTCCGCGGACTGATTTGATGAAGTGTGGTGGTCTACCTTGATGACATCACAATATTTTCGAAGAAAAGAGGGGAGCACGCGTTCCACCTGAAGCAAATCTTCGAGCGCTGCCAGAAGTATGGCATTTCCCTCAATCCTAAAAAGTGTGTGTTCACGGTCACTGAAGGCAAGTTACTGGGGCATATAGTTTCAAAAAGAGGTATATCCATAGACCCAGAAAGAATTAAGGCTATTGAACAAATTCCTATGCCCCACAATAAAAAAAGGATGCAATCCTTCTTGGGAACAATAAATTTCGTACGCAGGTTCGTGCCTGATTTTGCCCAGACTGTGAAACCTCTACAGCAGATGATCAAGCAAAATGCACAATTTAAGTGGAATGAAGCAGAAAAGAATGCTTTCAGTAAAATCAAAACCGCTGTCGCACATGCTCCCTCTTTGAAAAGTCCAGAATTTGACAAGGACTTTATTATGTACACATTTGCGTCTGATGATTCATTGGCAGCCGTACTTACGCAAAAGGAAGATGGGGGTGATGAATTCCCAATTTCTTTCATGAGCACTGGACTACAAGGGGCTGAATTAAACTACCCAGCCATTGATAAGCATGCGTACGCAGTATTCAGGGCAGTAAAGCAATTCAGACCTTATATACTAAAAAATCGTACCAAGGTAATAGTCCCTTACCTAGCTGTAAGATCTCTTCTCATTCAAAAAGAATTAGGAGAAAGAAGGGGCAACTGGGTAACAGCACTTCAAGAATACGATCTCGAGTTCAAGCCAGCTACTCTAGTAAAAGGTCAAGGGTTATGCAAACTGATGACTGGAAAAACAAACAATGAAGAACAAGCATGGGAAGATGAAGCTGAGTTGCATGTAGCAGATGTTTGCCCTTTATTCACAGCTCCTGAATCTTGGTATAGAGACATTGTGCATTATTTGCAGTCAGGGGTATTACCTGAACATTGGAATTCCAAACAAAGAAGAGCTCTGTGTCTGAAATCAGCTTCCTATCAAATCATAGAAGGCGTATTGTTCAGAAAGAACTATGATGGAGTCCTCCTGAGATGCTTGGAGAAAGCAGATGTTGAGAAAGTAATGTCTGAATTGCATGATGGCCCAGCTGGGGGACATTATTCAGGGGACACTACAGCCCACAAGGTCCTCAGAGCCGGTTACTACTGGCCAACACTTTTCAGGGATGCACATGCACACGTCAGAAAGTGTGATACTTGCCAAAGATGTGGTGGAAGACAACCTAGAGCAGCAGCACGTCTAAATCCTGTAATGATCACGGAGCCTTTCAAACAATGGGGGATAGACATCATTGGAGAAATAAAGCGAAATTCTTCCATGCTGCACAAGTATATTCTTACCGCAACTGATTATTTCACTCGCTGGGTCGAAGCTATCCCCTTGCGCAAGATAAACGAAGACGAAGTCATAAATTTTCTACAAGATCATATCATGACCAGGTTTGGGGTTCCAAGTTCGTTAGTTTTTGATAATGCTAAGTACTTTTCATCCATCAAATTGACTGCATTTGCTCATGAAAAAGGAATAAAGCTGCATTACTCTGCTAACTACTATCCTCAAGGGAATGGCCTGGCGGAATCCTCCAATAAAAACCTCATTAGAATCCTGAAGAAGACTGTCATTGAAAACCAGCGAAGTTGGCACTCAGCCTTACCCAACGCCCTGTGGGCTGACAGAGTCACTCCCAAGTCCGCCGTAGGAGTGTCACCCTATACCCTCATGTACAGAAAGGAAGCCATCCTGCCTCCCAATATTCTGTTACCTTCTTCCATACTAGCTCAAGAGTATAGGGGGTCGGATGATGAGGTTCTGCAAATAAGAATATATAATCTCCTAAAAGCAGAAGAAGCCAGATCCAAAGCTAGAGAATGCTTTAAACAGCAGCAAGAGGTAGTCAAAAGGTGGTTTGACAAACATAAAGCTGGAAAAAAGGACTCTGAAGTAGGAGACTTGGTCCTCAAGTGGGACCACCCCCATGATGAAAAAGGAAAGCATACCAAATTCCAGCAGTTATGGGTAGGCCCCTTTCAAATTATAGCCAAACTTGGCCCTGCTACTTACAAGTTGCAGGATTTACAGGGTTGGGAGGAGTGCTTGCCAGTCAATGGTTTGGTTCTCAAGCCTTACTTTTCTTGAAAAATTTTCTTTGATCTTTTATGCCTTGTACATAAATAAGCTGTGTAGTTGTTTTGAGTCACGCTTTCTTTCATTTTAATTTTTAGTCTTGATTTTCAATAAGGGAACAAACTTGTGGTTGCCTAGAG
Source organism: Pseudotsuga menziesii (assembly GCA_001517045.1). Classification (NCBI taxonomy): domain Eukaryota; kingdom Viridiplantae; phylum Streptophyta; class Pinopsida; order Pinales; family Pinaceae; genus Pseudotsuga; species Pseudotsuga menziesii. Next base: position 98,234 of record LPNX010957155.1, read on the forward strand.
GATACTAAGGTCTTCAGGGAATAGCAAATGTGGTGAGTATCAGCCTGTGTATTGCTTAATGAATTCTTTCAGCCTAACCGTTCTCTCGAATGAAAATATTGTGTGCAGTGAAGTCCTGCTTAACCCCGATGATTTAAACCAGATTCAGAGAGTCTAGAGTACTATGTCGGGGCTCCATTCATGTCACATTTAAAATGTTCTGAGGAGCGACAATGAAGAACCCATGGGAGGAAGCAAGGTGAACAGCGTATTAAATATAAATGATCCCATGCCAAGAAACAAATGCCTAAAGGCAGTTAAAGAGTCAGACTTCTTGAAAAGTACCATGAATTAAAGCAATTGATAAAGCATAAACGCTAATTTGCCAAAAGATCCTCTCCGTCCGTGAGCTGGGACTTAAAATACACCACTCACACAAAAGGGCACTATGGGATAGAGGATCCTGAGTTAAAATTCAGTAAGAAAGGCGCACAGAAGGACTCAAATCAAAGGACAAAAAGTCCAAAGACACTAAAGTGTTTAAATGGCATGGGAATGAAGAACAAATGGATACTGTTGTTTTCTATGTGCTGCAACCCTGTGGTGTCCACACTGGCAGCTACCTGAAAAACAGAGGTAATAATGAAACTCATACTCTGGCCTCGGCATATTTATTTGGACTTGAGGATCTCGGTTTTCCTTTTCCCCAAAGAACTGGCATCAATGATTAATGTACACATTACGGGGATACGAGAAATCTAGATAGCTGGAAGAATTCGATGAACGCATTCGTTGCGGAACAGTCTGATACTCAATGACAATAATCACCCAGAGATCTAGGTTCCCCAGGTAGTCGCCAGTTGTTACTACCGCAACGTTTCTCCCCAACTTTAGTTCACTTAAACCCTGGGACCCCTCCTCATCTTTGTTTGCTTGGATTGATTGTCAAAGGCTTGGCGCCCCCGAAGCATATTTGTTTGTTTCCTCTCGAAGATTAAATGCCCGCTATTTTGTTTGCCGCGTACAGTTTAGTTTGGGTCGTGTTTGGTTTGTTCACTACCCATAGAACATTGATATTTTCCTTAGCAAGAAAATTGGTTTTTGGCTGCAAGTTTGATGCTTCACGCTGTTGGTTTTCTCTTTGGATCGAGCCTCTTTCTGAATATACCGAGCCCCACCTCACCCGCCGTTGCGGCTCCCTGACCAAACTTTCCGCCCGACAGAAGTTTCATCCGACGCCCGATTCGCTGTGTAAATCACTGGCTCTAGAGTTTCGGCTCGCCCGCCGTTGCAGCCGGAAGAAGGGAGTTGGCCTCCGATTCAGTTTTCACCCGACGTCCGACTTGCCGTCCCCGCCCGAACTTTTCCTTTCACCTCGTCGCTTGTCTCCGACCTTGGTGCCGTCCGCCGTTGCGGTTGTGACACTCTTCCTGGTTCCCGAAGCACTTTTTTCCGACGCCCGATCTCCTCCTCTGTTCGCACGGGTCCTCAATCATTCGGTTCCTGTGCTCCCCCGTCGTTGCGGCCCTTGAGGTCTTATCCCGCCCAATGCAGAAGTTGGCCGACCACCGATTTACAGTTTTCCGCCTTAAGCCTTCGCAAGTACTCGCCCGGACAAACCAGGCCGGCCCCTTGTGGGTCTATCATTTGGGTTGGAAAGTTTGAGTGTTTAAGTTTTCAGTTAAATTGATAATGCACCAAAGTTGTTTGCAGGAGGATTCCCATAGATCGCTGAAGCAATCGAGAGCAAGGAAAAGGACAAAACAAACAAACGACAGATCCACCAACGAGGCAGATCCATCAGTTACTGTTCAGAAGATAAACGCCTATGAAATGATTGGGAAAATGCAACAGTCAAGGAAGAAGATGGATCGTCAAGGATGTTGAAAAGCCACAGGCTAGAAGGCAGCTGGGGGGGCAGGGGTTCTAGTTTAAATATAGAGAAGTAGGACTGGAAAAGGGCTTTTCCGGCTGGAAGAATTTGTAATTGTTTACTTGTAAGAGGAGCTACCTCGTTTTGCTAAGAAAATTACGATTTTGCTTGCTGGAAAGAGTAAAATGTGGAATGTATCGATGCAATTCAATGAATGATGTTGAAGAAGAACTATTTCGTTTTCAGCGGTCTTTTATTTACTGTAAGAGTATTTAATGTTTTGAACCTATGTTCTTGTTGAATGTTCTTCAGTAATTTCTGGGTATATTTCCACTATGAGCGATAAATGTGTTATAAAATGATCGGCTATCAGATTATTTGGATATCTGTAAGCGTTCATGTGCTGTAGAAGAAGTAGCAGCTACCTGTGGTTCTTCTTATTATATGTGGAAATGTATTTCTCATCTAAAATGATAACTTTGCTCCCTAGGGATAGTTTAGATAGTTAGTTTATTTCTGTTTGTATCTAGTTTGGTTGCCGGTGAGCACAAGACGAGAGGTAAGAACCTGCGTATCACTTTGTGACCGCTCCCTGCATCTTGACTACCCTGCATTTAGTTAGGCACGTGCATATCATTTCTTTTAAGTCAAAATATAAAAACTCGGTGGGCCGGGCCGCAACCGGTAAAGCCTTTGTTTCGTTACTTGACCTACGGTAGCCAGACCGCAAACCGGACGGATTCCCTATTCCAAATAGTCAACGGGCTAGTTGGGAACATTGATTGGGGAGAATCCCTTACTGTTGCTGCCTGCGAATTTCCAGGCCTCAACACGGAGCTACAAGCATATTGGGGCTGATACATTCTGATATCAGTGGACCAATGCATGTCAGATCCATGAATGGATCAAGGTACCTCCTTACTTTTATTGATGATTTTTCAAGGTATACATGGGTTTTCTTTCTCAAAAAGAAATCAGAAGTATGTGAAAACTTTTCTGAATTGAAGGCCTTGATCGAAAATGCCTCTGGGCTTAAGATCAAGATCCTAAGATATGATAATGGAGGGGAATATGTCAGTAATGAGTTTTTGTACATATTATCCCAAAGTGGTATTCAGGTCCATCATTCAACTCCCTACACTCCCCAGCAGAACGGAGTAGCGAAAAGGAAGAACCAGTCTCTCAAGGAGATGACCACCTGTATGTTGGAGTCAAATAAGCTTGCTGCAAATTTGTGGGCTGAAGCCATGCATTATGCAGCATACATTCAGAATAGGGTGCCAAAATCATCCATGAAAGTAAATACTCCTTTCGAATCATACTTCGAACACAAGCTGGATGTGTCGAACCTACGAGTGTTTGGGTCCACTGCATGGGTCTGGATTCCGCTTGATAAAAGAAGGGATTTGCAACCGCAAAGCATAGAATTCCTGTTTATTGGGTATCTTGATGAATCTAAAGGATTCAATCTACTAGATATCAATACCAAATATATCATCATCAATAGAAGTGTCAAGTTTGATAAGCCTCTTCAGGAGATAGAACTAGTGAAGCAGAAAACTGTTGAATTTCGTTCTTATTCTACTGAGTATTTGGCTGATGAAATTGGGGGTGATGACCCTGATTTGAATGCTTTGATTTCATATATCAGTGTGAATCAATCATCATATTCTGAATCAGAACCTGAAGTGCAAAATCATCTTCCTACATGGGCCCAACAGACACTCTCCTCCGCAGGAGACAACATTGGAAATCTGGATGATCCAAGGAGAACACGGTCTGATTTCCAAAGAGCAGTTGTTGCACTCTCTGGTTCTGATAATTTGCTGTCCAAAACTTGATATTTGATGATTATTTCAGATCCAAAATCCTACTACCATGCTCGGAATGATCCGAGATGGCAAGTTACCATGGATTAAGAGAATTCTCTTCAGAAAAACACTACTTGGGAGCTAGTTTCTCTTCCTCCGGGAAGGAAATTGGTTCAATGCAAGTGGGTGTTTCGGAAAAAGGTTGCTGCTGATGGAAGCACATGAAATATAAGGCAAGGCAGGTAGCAAAAGGCTTTAGTCAGGTCCAAGGAGTGGACTACCATGAGACCTTTGCACCGGTTGCAAAAATGGACTCCATCCGCCTTGTTTTGTCTATTTCAGCATCCAAGCACTGGGAGGTGCATCACATGGATGTTAAGTCAGCATTTTTGCATGGAAATATTCATGAGGAGATATACATGAAGCAGCCTGAGGGATACATCACTGATCCATCTTTGGTTTGCAAGCTAAATATGTCACTATATGGGTTAAGACAGGCCCCAAGAGAGTGGTATTCCAAGATGGATGCCTTCCTTCTCTCGCAAAACTTTCAGAGATGTAGATCAGATAAAAATGTGTATTTAAAACACCATGATGGTCATATAATTATCATTGTTTTATATTTTTATGGCTTACTGATCACAGGTAGCATAGTTGCCTCCATTTCAGCCATCAAAACTGCTCTCCACAATGCCTTTGAAATGAGTGATTTGGGGCTTCTAAAACAATTTTTGGGGCTCAAAATCGAGGAAAATTCTGATGGGATTATAGTCACTCAGTCCAAATAAATTTCAGACCTGTTAGTCAAGTTTAACATGGCTTACTATAGTCTTGCACCATTCCCTTTCCTTTCAGGGATCAGCCTTGAATAAGGAAAACACACACCTCCCATGGACTGCACTATCTATCGACAGCTGATTGGTAGCTTGTTGTACTTGATGCATTATAGGACTGATATTTGTTATGCCATGAATGTTGTATCAATATACATGCATCAGCCTCATGATATTCATTGGAAGGCAGCCAAGAGGATCCTCTAGTACATTCAAGGAACCAGGACCTACGACATTCACTATGCTGCAGACTCCGAGCTAGAGCTGGTTGGATACACAGATTCCGATTGGGAGGGTGATTCTATTGATTGGAAGTCAACTTATGGATATGTATTCATGTTTGGTGGTGGCCCCATTTGCTGGTCAGGAAAAAAACAGGCTTCCATAGCACTATCTTCAGTAGAGGCCGAGTATCGAGGAGCGGTGAATGCTTGCATCCAAGCAGTTTGGTTGCAAGGCATTATTTCAAAGTTTGATCTTGATAGTACTTTGTCCATTGTCCTCTTTTGTGAAAAATAGAGTGCTATTAAGATATCCACAGATCCAGTTACCAGGAAGAGGACCAAGCATGTATAGATTCACATGCACTACATCAGGGAGCTAGTGCATGACATGACCATCATTTTGCAATACTGCCTGACTGATGAGCAGATTGCATACATATTCACCAAGAGCTTTTTAGAAAAGAAGTTCACTTACCTCTGTTCACTGTTGGGGGTGATTTCACCAGGGTGATCCAGACTATTTTCAGTGTTCATCTTGAGGGGGGGTTTTTCCCACTGGGTTTTCCCTCTTTTCCTCACTTAGTTTGTTTTGAGCATTGTTTCAGTTTCAGCATTGTACAGGGTGACCTATGGCCTTAGTTGCTGGGGCCCTAGAATTTTTATGCATCTATGTTTTCTAACTCTTCCTGAGTATAGCTTAAGGGGGGGTGTTGGAGAGATTTACCATCATACACACTCTTTTTGGTCAAATTGGCCTAGTTAAACCACTATCCTAAGTATAATTGACATTAATTGACATCACTGGAGCATTAATTTCCATCATCCAGTCACACCCACACCTACCTACAGTCAAGGAGGATAACTTATCCTTCTCCTACAGTCAAGGAGGCTAACTGGAGCACTCCGGGGGTGATCTGAGTGATATTAATGCAGCTAATTGCTAACTGGTGGTTACAATCAGTTCAACTAGTCAGTTAAGGTGCCTCCACTCATTAAATATATTATTTAATGATTATTTAATGATTATTTATTATTATTTAATGATCTGGAGTCAACAGGGCACCTCCACCAACTTCTGATGATCAGTTCAACTTCAGTTAACCTCATCGGGGTTCATTGAAGTCATGGAGCACGAGCACTTGATGGTTGGGCTTGCTATGACATGTGTTTGATCTCCTTCAGTTGAGATTCAGTCATTTATTGCACTCCGAATTCAATTGGGGTTTGGAGAGTCAATCAGGGTTTTGGTCAAGTGGTTAACTGAGTGTGATTGAATGGTTGACAATAAGTTAAGCCAGACTCACTCATGATTTCGAATTGCCTCCTTAGGTATTCGAATTTCTCAACGGATTCAAGCTATTGCTTGACATTGTTATTGTAACCATTCATTGTTTATTAAATATACAGAGAGGAAACCAATTCCGGTTCCGATTAACACCATTTCATGAGTTATTTGTTGATTATTCTTTGATGAGATTGATGCTTTGTTCCTAGATCAATGTGCAAAAATAATATGGTATCAGAGCATACGGTGGGACGAAGATCTATCTCTAAAATACAATATTTTTGACAGATTTCTCTATGAAAAGTGAGCAATAGCTCAAAATTCCAGCACTGCACTAGAAGCCAAGGCTTACCACTCAATATCCCAAGTAAACAACTTGTTGATCAAGATTGCTTGATTTACTATGCTAGGTGTGATGAAAGCCTAGAATGTGCAGGCTGTCCGACCTTATTTTTCCCTTTCTGTTTTGATTTTCAGGTTTCTACAGGTGAAGCATATGCTACAGCACATCCAGATGGCCTCCTCAGCAGTTCTCTTGACTCCATAAAATTTCCACTCATGGAAAAATAAAATGGAGATTCAGTTGCGCTCTAAAGTACTTTTTAGAGTCGCCATGGACACTGAAGTTGAGCCTGGATCTGCCATAGAAAAATCAAGATTCTTGAACAAGAAGGATGAATCCTTCGGTTTCATGTGCCTCTCTATTTCTGAAGACTTTCTCTTCCATCTTACGGATCTGAAGACACCGAAAGAAATATGGGACAAATTAGAATCTCTATACAGAAATCATGATGACTTGAGAGTTTACCAACTCGAAAATGAACTCATGTCTGTCCAACCCTCCAATTTCGAGACTCTGAATGATTTCTTTACAAAGTTCAAGCATACTGTTTTACTCTTGAAGTAATGCAAGGTGGAGAAGGAGGATGATCAGCTCATCCTTGCCATCCTCTCCAAACTTGGGGCTGATTATTTAGGTTTTTTTTCTACATTCCGTGCGGGGACTCTCACAACCCCCGGATGGAAGATGCCTACACTCAATGCCTTCATTGAGTCCCTAACTAATGAACATGACAAGCTTGTTTAGATGGGGATCATCCGATCTTCCCGTGATCAAGCCCTCCATGTCTCAGGGCCCAAAGATCTGAAGGGTAAAGGAAAGCAGCAAAAAACTAGAAAACTAAATTTGATGCTCCCAAGCCTAAAGTTGAAAACCAGCAGCATGATGAATCTTCCGGTTGAAGGAAGAATAAAGGAAAAGGGTACAATGGGAAAGAAAAAGTCAAGTGTTCTTACTGCGGGAAGGGTTTTCACCGTGAACATGCCTGTATGAAGAAAAAGCTTGATGAAGCAACCTCTCTTGTTGAGAGGAATCACATCAATCTTCTGTAGAGCTTTCGGAGGAGAGATCACCAAGATTGGGAACCACAACATGAGAAAGGTCATGCCCTCATGGAAATCACTTCAAAGCCCAAATCACTGCTGATTGACAATGGAGCTTTGAATCACATGATGGCTTAAAAAGACTCATTTTCATCCTTGGAGATTGGTAAATCCATCCCCATCCACATGGGAGATTACTCCACCATCATTTTTGAAGGACAAGGTAATATAGATCTAGAAAATGGTTTTTTCTCTAATGTTTTGTATGTACCCTCTCTAGCAACAAATCTCCTTAGTGTCTATCAGATGACACATACAGGAATGCCTAAGAGTGTCTCTTTCATCCCAAATGATGTTGAGATAACATAATTTGCATCTGGGAAACTCATTGCTAAAGGCCTTGCAAACTATCATGCAAAATCCTATGAGTTCTCTCACTTTGTTTTGGATGCAAAGCCTACCGATATGCTAACTCATGGAAATGAGGTTAGTAGGATATGGCATGAGAGGTTTGGCCATATTAATTTCAAATATTTTCAGCAATTACAGAAAGACTCCATGGTTGAAGGCCTTGTTGCCGCCTTTTCACACACCTGGATCATGTGGCAAAAATCTTCAAGCCACTCGGTGTGTCCTTGGGGGCAAGTCTCGAGTCAAGGCTGTCACCTTGTTCTTGAATCCTCCGTTTAGGCTCAAATCCTAATGAAGCCAAGGGGGGTAGACCCTATTAAGTTACTAAGGATGATTTC
>LPNX010957168.1:0-14809 GCA_001517045.1 Pseudotsuga menziesii
AAATCATAATAATATGAACTATGCATTGCCTTTTGATTAAAAATATCAGGGTACAAAGAAAAATATGTTGAAGCATTAAGAGAATGAAATTCTTTTCGTGGACAACAAAGATCATCACAGGAAAACTCTTCATTAAATAGTTCCTCTTCAAAAGATGAGTCTATAGGTGGTTTGGTTTCTTCTTCTACGATAAACTGATTAATATCCGTGACACGATCTACAGAAAAATCCGAACATAATAAGTTATCTGAGGTTTTACTATGTTCATCATAAGAATATAGATGTGGTAGAAAATCATTGGATTCTTTAGAATAAGAAGAATCGAGAACTAATGGAGATGTGATAAAATGATCAATGATAAGATCTCCACAAGATGAATCTCGAATCTCTTTAGTCAAACTAGAAGTTTTAGATTCAATTTCTTTTGTTTCTGAAATAGAAGTATGAACATGACAATTATCTTCATAAACTTCTTTCTTATTCAACGAAGATATGGACATATCATAATTTGAACTATCATGTTTTTCAAAATCCACATCCGTCAAAGTGAAGAACGTTGTCAAACAAGATTGGTTTTCTTCCACTTCTAAATTTTCTGAATTTTCATGAAAAACTAAATCAAACTGTGAATGATCATTTAATAAAAATTCAGATTGATTAGCTTCTAAATCTTGTTCATTTGAAAGAACCAAATGATGAAGCCATTCACCTAAACAAGTAATATCTTTCAAAGGAAACCTATAACAAAGATTAAGAAATCTATCAATGAAGTCTTCCACTGATTCATCTTTGTCTTTCCTTAAAATTTTTAATTCAGTGCACAAACTAATGATATCATAATTCCCAAAAGAAACTAAGAATGCACTAATTAGATGTTCAAAATAATGGATGGAGGCTACCGGCAAAGTTTCACACCATTTCTTGATTCGTCCTTCAAAAGTAAGAGTTAAGCATATGCACAAAACATCTTTATCAGTAATCTCGTGAAAGATACATTGATCAATAAATTGTAAAACATGTTCATATGCAGATGTTACTTTCTCACCATTAAATTTGTTTTCTGTCAAGAGATCAACTATACTTGTTGGAGTATCAACCATAATTTTTCGAGAAAAACATCTCCAACGAGAAAAACATCTCCAAATCGGAACAGAAGCCATTAATCAATGATATAGCTCCAGTAGACTAACTTGTCATCTACTGGCCCTCCTTCTAGCGCCAATGTTGACGGGCATATGTGACTATGCACGTAATGGGGAAGACAACCCAGACCGAGATCCTTAGAGGAGGTTCCAAGCTGTTTGGGATGGTTGTTTCCGACAGGTTTAAAGGCTCTGTTAGCCTGAAAGTCTAAAACTAAAACAAAGCTATTGTTAAATCTATCAAATACCTATGAATATACACAACAAACTTATTAACAAATGTACAAATTAAATGAGTTAATCTGATTACTAATGAATTATTAATATAATTAAATTAATCTATGAACTAAATTTATACAATTAATCTTAACTTATAATATAATAATCACAAAATTAATCAAATATTAACATGTTTAAATAATTACAAAATTGTATTATTAACAAATATACATTAATTACAAAAATCAAAGACTAATCTCACAGCAGTATAAATATTAAATTCTGATTTAATGAATTGTTAATAACATAATGAAAAGAAAAGAAATTGTGTTATTATGCTGTAAGTTTGATCCTGAATGTGATTCATTGGCTGGTTTCCATAAAATAGTTTAAAGAAACACCATATTAATCTATCCTCGATCTTATCCTGATCAAAAGTGAAAAGAATATTAAACCTGGAATCGAATTATGCTGATAGGAATACTGCATGAATACACTTGATAATATTTAAAGAAATTTAAACATTAACAAAACCATATAGTAATTATTACATATTATATAAACAATGATATCGATCATTAATTAAACAACATGACATATCAACAAAATAAAAAACATTAAAAATCGATAATCGTACAAGACATGTATATTTGCAAAATTCTTTAGAGAATCATAACAAACATAGATAAAGTAGAAAAGAAATGACAAGAGTGATATATATCAAAACTATATTCCAAGTATACAAACTATAAACATATATTAAAAATATCATCAATTTAACATATCGTAGCTGAAAACAGATAGCTGTCTAAAATCGCAGATAAATCAAACCACAGTCTTGTTGTCTCCTCTCCATCAACTATCGACCTCATGCAGCAGTGTTTTCTGAGCTTACAAGAGAGAAATCTCTTTATCTTTGGCAGCCCCCACGTCCACCTCCCTTTCCAACAAATTTCAATCTGCTTAAATAACCAAAAACAGAATCCAAATTAGGTTTTACACAGGCGAAATTTTGTTGGCCGCAACTACAAAAATCGCGTCCAGAAAACCCCCGAAATATCCCAGAATCCATCACTTTTTGGCAAAATACTTGTGAGTACAACTAAATGGGTCCGTTCTGAGAAAAACCCATGCGGCGGATTTTTCAGATCTGTCTCCATTTATTCACAACGTGGCCTGGAAAAATTCATGTTATTTGAAAACGCGTTTTTAATAACTGACAGAGAATAAAATTCGTCTCCTCGCAATTTCCAGAATCATAACAATATCCTTAGCATCTGCACATGAAAAACAAAAAACCTAATAAAATAAAGAAGTGTAAACAGAATTCAATCATGAGAAAATAAATAGCTTAACCAATGATCTTTCCAGCTCTTTTGGCGTTTTCAAAATCTGCGATTTGTTTCAATATGTGCAATTAAAATATTTCAGCATCTACAGGATATTTGTTTTATCATTATTAGCAATATAATAATCCATAGATTCAGCTGGCATCTCTCAAATCTCTACAATATCGGAGAACAAATAGCTGGTTTAATATGAGGATCCCGTTGTGGATAAAACAAAATTCACAAACATTTCCATTGAATTAATAGCTCCTTCAATTTTCATTGATAACCACATGCCGTTATTCAAATAACCGGTGGATAAATTAGACAATAATCTTCAATAAAAAAGAAAAGTATGCTCATTTCTAAGCCTTTATAAAATTCACATTAATTCCTGGTGTTTTTGCAAATATGATAAAAATGAAATAAAGTGTTAATTATACCTAATTTTCTAGGTAAACATTTACAAGATCAAAGAACTTTATTTATTATATTTATACAAAATAATTAAAAGATTTATTTATCTTGTATAAATAATAAAAAATAAATAAAGTCTATTAATTATAAATATACTTATTTGATCTTTATTTATTCAACACTTTTAATAATGTAGCAAAAATAATTAGATAGGCTTAGTAAAATATTTTCAAACTCTTAAATTGAATGCATGGTTTTATCTTTCAATATCCATCGTTAAATGAATCAGAATTACCAAGTTGAATAATTGAATCAAAATTACTCATTTATAAGGTGTCATCAATACCATAATCAGCCTCCCAATTTCAAAACCTTATCAACATTTATGATAACAAAATCACATAATAAAATTAAATGATAAATATTCAGATAAGAAATCACTACTAGGTTATGACAAATTATTAACACTTATCTACTCAAAATAATAATTTCAAAATAGTAATTTTGTCAACTAATCCATAGTCTGCAAATGTTTTCTTTAAAAACATTGAATTTCATGTTTCAGTAGCTTTTGGAATGTCACCATTTCAGTAGCTATCAATTCTTTAGGTTTGCTATATGAAATTCAAACATTTCATCAAAACAAAATACAATTTTATTTGATGAAATAATGTTTTTTAAAGGCTATTGGGTAGGAGCACAACAAGAGGGAAGGAGGATCAAATTCAGAAGACAGAGAGAGAGTTCATGCATTGGTTGCTGGCACATCAAGATCACCTAGTTTCATCATTGATTCTGGAGCTTCAAGACATATGGTTTCGACCAAGGAGCCATTCACCTCACCTGACATGTCGAAAGGTCCACCAATAGTACTGGGAGATGACTCTATCACTGAAAGTTTGGGCAAAGGGAGGATTGACCTTGATCATGGTAAGTTCAGCAATGTGTTGTATGTTCTAGGTCTTGCCTCTAACCTCTTATCAATGTATCAGATGACCCACACAAGGTCTCCAAAGAAGGTAATATTCTCCCCTGATGAAGTTGAGATCACAGAGATCTCAAGTGGTAAAGTCATTGCAAAAAAAGTTTCAAATTGATACTTCGAAGGTATACATGTTCTCACACTTCCTACCCTACTCAAACCCCTCTGCTCTTCTAATTCATGCTAATGAGGAAAGCAAGCTTTGGCATGAAATATTTGGCCACCTAAATTACAAGTATCTTTCTGATCTTAGTGAAAAAGAAATGGTCATAGGGTTACCAAAGATTAAATTTTTCAAAGGAGTCTGTCAAGGTTGCATCCTAGGAAAACACCCAGAGCACAAATTTGAGAGAGCTAGTCATGAGAGAACCTCTGCACCTCTTGAGTTGATCCATAGTGATGTTGCTGGCCCAGTTCCTCATATGTCAATGAGTCAGGCCAAATATGCATTGACTTTCATAGATGAATTTTATAGGTATTGTTGGGTTTACTTCCTGAAACACAAGTCTGAAGTTTTTGGCCTCTTCAAAGTCTTTAAGGATTTTGTTGAAAACCAGTCTGGGAGGAAACTCAAGGTCCTCAGATATGATAATGGTGGTGAGTATGTCAAGTCTGAGTTTATTCAATATTGTGCAGATGCAGGTATTCAGATGCAACATTCTATCCCTTACACACCACAACAGAAAGGTGTTGTTGAGAGAAAGAATAGATCACTGAAAGAGATGGAAACCTGCATGATGGTGGCTAAGAATTTGCCACCAAAGTACTGGTCCAAAGCTATAAAATATGCGGCCTATATCCATAATAGGGTGCCTCATAAATAGCTTGATGGTATGACTCCTTTCGAAGCATGGAGTGGGCACAAGCCAGATGTGACCCATTTCAGGATTTTTGGCTCAAGGGCTTGGGCTAGAATTCCAACAGAAAAGAGGAAGGCTTTGCAGCCCCAAATCCAAGAGTTTCTATTTGTTGGGTACTCTCAAGATTCAAAAGGGTACAAGCTGATCAATTTGAGCACAAACAAATCCTTCATTGAAAGGTGTGTTCAGTTTCAAGAAGAACCCTTAGCAACAGTGGAAGTTGGAGAATCCTCTTCACCACCAGAACCTTTGAATGGAAGTGAAAAGATAGTTGAACATGCTGATTCTATCTAATAATGATGATTTTATTGCAGATCCTAACATCCCTACAAGGCCAAAATGGGCATCCAAGACCATTCATGCAGCTAGAGAACTAGCTGAAAATCCTAATGACCCTAGGAGGACTAGATTTCAATTTGAGAGTGCTCTCTGCATGAAAGATCCTATGTTTGCTGAGAAATGCTATCTGATGGTTGAATCAGATCCTCATACATATGAATATGCAGCATAAGATCCAATATGGCAAGCAGCCATGAAGGAAGAGTTTAGCTCACTCCAGAAGAGCAACACTTGGGAGCTGGTTGATCTTCCCCCAGGGAGGAAGCTAGTTCAGTGTAAGTGGGTGTACAAGACCAAATTTGCTGCTGATGGTTCACCTATGAAATACAAAGCCAGATTGGTATCCAAGGGATATTCACAGGTTCATGGCATAGACTACAATCAGACCTTTGCACCAATGGCAAAGATGGACTCCATCAGGCTAGCCTTAGCCATTGCAGCTTCAAAGCAATGGGAAGTACATCACATGGATGTGAAGTGTGATTTCCTGAATGTAGATCTCACTGAAGAGATATACATGCAGCAGCCTCAAGGATTTTCTACTAACCCATCTCTTGTGTGCAGGCTAAAGAAGTCATTGTATGGGCTTAAGCAAGCCCCCAGGGCTTGGTATGCCAAGATTTATAGCTTTCTGCTATCACTAAATTTTGTTCGATGCAAATCAAATCCAAATGTCTATTTGAAGCTGATTAATGGTTCATTAATGATCATTTTTTTATATGTTGATGACCTCCTCATTACAGGAAGCTCAAAGGATGAAATTGCTTCCTTGAAGGATGCAATGAACCATGCCTTCTCCATGACAGATTTGGGGCTATTGAGCCAATTCTTGGGGCTCAAGATTGCTCAAACCAAATCTAGAATCAAAGTGCATCAGTCCAAGTATGCCTTGTATTTGCTGAACAAATTTGAAATGAAGGATTGCAAGCCAACAAGACTCCTTTCCTTTCAGGAGTGAAGCTTGAAGAAGCTGATTCTTCACCTATGGTAAACAATACACTGTATAGGAAATTGATTGGATGTTTGTTGTATCTTACACATACTAGACCTGATATTTCTTATGCAGTAACTGTAGCTTATAGATACATGGATCAACGTCATGAGATCCATTGGAAAGCACCCAAAAGGATCCTTAACTTTGTTCAGGGAACAAGGACACATGGGATCTTCTATAAAGCAAAATCTGATCTTGATTTGATTGGGTTTACTGACAGTGATTGGGTAGGTGATATCACAGATCGAAATTCAACATTAGGATATGTGTTCATGCTTGCAGAAGGGCCAATCAGCTGGTCAAGCAAGAAACAGAGTGCCATTGCACTCTCATTCTCAGAAGCAGAGTACAGAGGAGTTGTAAATGCAGCAACTCAATGTTTATGGTTGCAGGGGTTACTTGGAGAGTGTGGTTTCGAATCAAAATACTCAACTACTATCTACTGTGATAATCAGAGTACCATTCGAATCTACAATGATCTAGTTCAGAAGTAGAGAACCAAACACATTGAGATCCATATGCACTACATCAGACAGCTTGTGCATGATGGCACCATTCACCTACTCTTCTGTTCATCTTTAGAACAAGTAGCTGATATCTTCACCAAAGTGTTTTGTGAGAAGAAATTCAACAATCTCAAATCACTGCTGGGGATTTCTGATCATGCTGTGAATCATGAGTGATGACAAGATTTCCAAATTTTGTTTTACAGTCCATGTTTAAGGGAGGATTTTCCCACCGGGTTTTTGCCTCTTTCCTTGGTTAAATGGACATGCAGTATGTAAAGGGTGACTAAGCCTTTGTTTCTAGGCCCTATAATTTTCTGATATATTACTCATAAGTTAGGCTTGAGGGGGGGTGTTAGAATAATCAACCCATAGTTAGCTACCTTAGACATTAATTAATCCATTTTTGTCTCATTTGCCTAGTTTCCATATTCCACCTTATGCAAGTTGTCATCTACACATCCATAGTGGTCAAACTTGCTAATTTTGAGTCATGGAGCACTTGGGAAACCTCCCAGAACCAAATCTGCTTTATTCCTGGCCTCCCTAGTGCATGTCTGCTTTTTTTTCTTTATTGCCTGCTTTTTCAGTGTTTTAAGGCAATTGGGAAAGTTTGACTAGGTGAAGTTAACTTGTTTTTTGTCCTCCACATCCTCCACTCTTTTCTCCTATGAAAATCATGTATGAGTTTTCCTTCCATCCACTATTAGCTTGCCTAATTGATTTTGCCAATTTGTGAGCTCCTAGACAGTTTTGGAAACTGCTTTATACACCTATGGGGGATTTGCTTAGATTTAGTAAGTCTGCTTTTGAATAGATTTGAATGGCATCTTCATGCATTCGAATCCCTCATGTAATTATTTATTGTGGCAGCCTATGACTTCACAGGGTTGGCTATTGTACACTTATTCAATACAGTTTAGTGTTCAGCTCCATTATTCAGTCTCCTTTGTGAGTGATTTGCATGTGTAATTGGCAATTGTTGTGAGTGTAATTGTTCTAATGCCTGGGTTCAATTTCCACACTTTATGTAAGGGATTTTGGTAGTTTTGAGCTTACAACATTCAAACAATTTTAGTTTCATTTCTAAAGCATAGTATGTTTTAAACTAGTATAGTTCTAAGTCCATAGATTTTGGATGTGCTTCTAAGTCTTAGGATTCCGGATTGACAATTAAAATTTAAGCTCTAATATATGAAAATAGATTGGGCCAACATAGCTATTAATCATTTCCTCTTAAGCACTTATTATCTCAACATAATTAAACCTTTACTTGAATAGCTTCCATCAACAATTTTGATGTTACCTAGTCAATGAGATTCTTACCAATGATTACACAATCCTCACACCAACATATTGATCATAGGTTTACTACTCCATATCCTTCTTCACAAAGCTATTGGTTACTTGTAATAATATCATCAACATATTCAACCATGTTTCAACCATCCTTGGCCATACAATCATCACCAATCATAATAACTCTCATTAGTGACTCATTGTACTTGTAAAACATCATATTCATTCATAATGATCCTCTCATGCATTATGGATTCTCTCTTGGTATTCCCACTAATGCAAATTCATTTCATGTTTCCCACTCTTGTATTTTCAACATTCACATGCCATTATTTTCGGTACCTATCTCATAAATTATAAATACAGTAGCAAGAGAAAAGTGGAGGAGTTTTCCCTTTTCAATTCGTCATCTCGACATGGAATTCCTCTTCGATGTCATAAGTGATCCAACTCATGGATTCTCTGCCAAGAAAAAAACTAATTAGCTATGATTTCTAACTAAGAAACAATTCAATAGAATGCTCATGTATTTTATTTATACATGTTACTTTCTCGCATATCATTCTTATTCTATAAACATAAAGAGTTAGGGTGAGAAATTTCCTTCGTCATTGCAGCAGCTCCTATGGCACTCTCCTGTCCTTGTATTGCTCCCCCAGCGTACACACGCATCCACTTTCCTTCATATCAAAGGTGGATGGTATACATCATGACCTCTTCCCACACGGATTCTCCATATATGTCTCTTTACAGGACCCAAAATTTCTTTCCAAACCATTCCTAATTTCTTCCTACAGGCATGCATTCAGGCCCAAACAACCCTAGTGTTATAACCTTCGCTCTGATACCACTGTGTAACATCTCCTACCACCTCTATAACATTCTTGGCTACCTTGGAATTTTTTTGAGATGATGGGAGACTCATCCAAATGGACAAACTTAAATTTTTCTTTCCCCATTACAACTCTGATAGGATTTCCTTTGATTTAAATGGTCATTGGAGTAACATTTTATGAGATCAAGCTTCCAATTTCACCCAAATCCATCATTGCTAACCTGATACCATTAAAATTCCATGCATAGGACTAATCCAAACCTTAATCCTGGTTAATCGGATCCTTAATTAGCCTTGTAATCAATCCCAATGGATGTAACCCACTCCGATAGTAGAATTCATTGATCCCGACATTACACCAATTTATTGGCTATTTAAATCCTTAATTACAATTAATTAGCCCCTTAGTTACCATTAGAAGTGTTCTAAAAAAATTTGTTGCTGATTTGGACCTAAAATCCCATCTCAACTTTTCACTCTACAAATTAAAGTTAGAAGTCAGAAGCACAACACTTGTTTATTCACAAAACCATGTCGACGTTCTAATGTCGATACACCAAGTCTAGAGTTGGAAGTTGGAACTCACAAATGAGCATAAGAATTTACACTCTTGACTTTTTATTCCTAACGTCGACCCATTGGAATTTAGAACCAACAAACAAGAATAACAGTTTACGCTCCTAACTTCTGATTACAAAACATTGGCACGTCAAAATTTGGAATTCAAAACCAACTCATCAACACCATGATCGACAATGACAATTACTGTGATTTTGCAGAGAACACTTAGCCATGTTTTCCATCCTTTTCCCATGGATTCTAGAAGGTGATTTTTGTTAAATTTTCATATGCTAAGCTAGATCATTAGTATTTCATTTTGATTTCATAACAAAAGCATATAAACAGGATCACTAAAAGATAGACAAGCACAACCATACAAAAGGAGAACACAAATATTTATCCTGGGAAAACCCTAAAGGGAAAAACCCAGCAAAAGCTTCCTCAATATAGATGCCCCAAAATATAAAAGATAAAACCAACAAGGAGATCAAAGCCTGATCCTCCTCCTTCTCCAGCTACTTCTCTTCTCCACTAATGCGCTACATAAGTGAGAGTGTGTGTGTCTCAAATGAGGAGCACCACACCCCTATTTATATTCATCCGTTCACTTGAATTAACTCATCCAAGATGTAGGCTCAAGTTAATCATGTAGGCTCGAGTTACACATGTAGGCTCAAGTAACCACACTAGGGTGCTAATGACCCACCTTTACAAATAAAGGGGGAAACCTCATGACTCTTATTAGTTCTTCCGATTAGAAGCATTGGGGTACAAGATAATACAAGTGATTCTCCCAGTAGGACCATTGGGGACCACAAAATATACATATAGAATATTCTTCGGAGTTAGAATATTTCAACACTCCCCCTTAACAAGAAGGGTATTCTACAACAACATCAACAACAACAATAGGAGGAGAGGACATCATCAACATCATCAGGGTAACACATCTATAAATCATTGGAAGCTTTTCAACATCATATAGTCTTCATCTTCAATATTTGATGACAGCAACTCTTTAATCAACATCAGCATCTTTTGACCTTTTGATCAGCAACATCTTCAACACTTTGATCTTTCGATCAGCAACATCTTCAACACTTAGACCTTTCAATCAGCAGCAACATCTTCAGCACTTTGACCTTTCGATCAGCAACATCTTCGGCACTTTGACATTTCAATCAGCAACAACATCTTCAGCACTTTGACCTTTCGATCATCACCAATATCTTCAGCATTTTGATCAGCAATATCTTTAGCACTTTGATCTTTCGATCAGCAAAGACATCTTCAGCATTTTGATCAGCAATATCTTTAGCACTTTGATCTTTCGATCAGCAAAGACATCTTCAGCATTTTGACCTTTCGATCAGCAACATCCTCAAATTCTGATTAGTAACATCGTGATCAGCACCATCATAATACTTCAACTCTCAAACAGAATCATCATCATCATATTTTGATCTTTTGATCAGTATGTCGTCATCATCACATACTGATCATCATCATCGTCACACTTTGATCTTTCGATCAGTACATCATCATCATCATACTCTTGATCGTTCAATTAGTACATCATCATCATACTCTGATATTTTGATCAGTACATCATCATCATCATAAAAACATCATCATCATGAAAACATCAACATCATCAAAACATCATTATGATCAAAACATTCAACATCATCAAAACATCAAAATATCATCATCATCACACTCTGATATTTCAATCAGTACATCATCATCATCATAAAATCATTATCATCAAAACATCAACATCATCATCATCAAAACATCGACATGATCCTTCCTTTTGGAATTACGGGATCAACATGTCTGTGGTACTCAGACAATCCTTCCTATCGGAATTATGGGATTTAGGTCTTTATGGAGTTACTAACGATCCTTCCTTTCAGAATTACGGGATCAACACATTTGTGGAGCTCAGATGATCCTTCCTTTCCAAATTATGGGATCAAGTCTTTACGGAGCTACTAACGATCCTTCCTTTCAGAATTATGGGATTTAGGCATTTACGGAGTTGCTAATGATTCTTCCTTTCGGAATTACGGGATCAACACATTTGTGGAACTCAGACAATCCTTCCTATTGGAATTACAGGATCAACACATCTGTGGAACTCACAAAATCCTTCCTGTTGGAATTATAGGATCAAGTCTTTATGGAGCTACCAACGATCCTTCCTTTCGTAATTACAGGATTTAGGTCTTTACAGAGTTACTAACGATCCTTCCTTTCAGAATTACGGGATCAACACATTTGTGGAACTAAGACAATCCTTCCTATTGGAATTATGATCCTTCCTTTCAGAATTACGGGATTTAGGTCTTTACGAAGTTACTAACGATCCTTCCTTTCGGAATTACGGGATCAACACAGTTTTGGAACTCAGATAATCCTTCCTATTGGAATTATGGGATCAAGTCTTTAAGGATCTACCAATGACCCTTCCTTTTGGAATTATAGGATTTAGGTCTTTATGGAGTTACTAACGATCCTTCCTTTTGGAATTATGGGATCAACACATATGTGGAACTCAGACAATCCTTCCTATTAGAATTATGGGATCAATTCAATGATCCTTCCTTTTGGAACTACAGGATTTAGGTCTTTACGGAGTTACTAACGATCCTTCCTTTCGGAATTACGGGATCAACACAGTTGTGGAACTCAGACAATCCTTCCTATTGGAATTATGGGATCAACACACATTCTCAAGTACCGAAGTCATCGTATATATTCTAAACCGAGGTTCAAGGATGATACAATCCTACTACCTTCTCGATTACCGAAGTTCAATGGATCTATTCTGAACTGAAGTCCAAGGATGATACAATCCCGCCACCTTCTCGATGACTAGAGTTCACCGGATCCATTTTGAACCGAAGTCCAAGGATGATACAATCCTACCACCTTCTCAATGACCAAAGTTCACCGGATCCGTTCTGAACTGAAGTCCAAGGATGATACAATCCTGCCACCTTCTCGATGACCAAAGTTCACTGGCTCCATTCCGAACCAAAGTTCAAGGATGATACAATCCTGCTACATTCTCGATGACCGAATTTCACCGGATCCGTTCTGAACTGAAGTCCAAGGATGATACAATCCTGCCACCTTCTCGATGGCCGAAGTTCACTGAATCTGTTCTGAACCGAAGTCCAAGGATGATACAATACTACCACCTTCTCGATGACTGAAGTTCACCAGATCCGTTCTGAACCGAAGTTCAAGGATGATACAATCCTACTACATTCTCGATGACCAAGGTCACCGGATCACTTCTGGACATATGTCCCAGGATGATACAATCCCTCTTCATTCTCAAAGACCGATGTCTCCGGATCACTTCTGGACATATGTCCGAGGATGATACAATCCCATTGCAACATCACTCCTCCCCCTTTCAAGGAAGGTCTTTCCAAACCACACCAATATTGTCTCGAAAGTGTTCGAACTTTACTCGGGACAGAGGCTTCATCAGCACATCACCATCTAAACCATCATCATCTACATCTTCAGTATGGGAATACTGAAACATCATCATCTGCATCTTTATCGTGTATGTAGAAATATCGGATTTCTATGTGTTACGACGGAACATAGGGTTCTCTGTTATCACAACTCTCGTTATCACATAGAATCAATGTAGTATCCATCTTCAGGTCAAGGAGACCTGATATCAGCTTCCGAAGCCATATGGCTTCACAACTTAGTAGAGCAATCTACTATGTATTCTGCTTTTGTTGTTCTAAGAGAAACACTGGACTTTTTCCTGCTAAACCATGAACTCATAGTAGACCCCGAACAAAAGCATCTACCTGATGTGATTTTCTTGTCTGAGATACTTCCAACCCAATCTACATCTGTATATCCATACAATCTGTAGTCATGGCTACCATCATAGTATAGACCAAGGTCTTTAGTCCCTTTCAGATATCTCATCACATGTTTTGCAGCTACTAGGTGAACCCATCTTGGTTGAACAATATATTGACTTAAGGTGTTCACAGCAAAACAAATGTCTGGTCTGGTATTTGTTAAGTACATCAATGACCCAATGATCTGTCTGTAATGAGTCACATCTACTAACTCTGATGATTCATCATCTAACAGCTTCAGGTTGGATTCCATGGGTGTGGCCATGGCTTTGCATTCCAACATATTTAATCTCTTCAATATCTCTACTGCATACTTTCCCTGGTTGAGAAATATTTCTTCTGAACTTTGTCATATTTCCAGACCTAGGAAATAGTGCATTAACCCAAGGTCTTTCATCTCAAATTCTTCTGTTAGTTTCTTCTTGCTTTCCATGATCTGTTTATCCTTCCCTGTCAAGAATAAGTCATCCACATATAATAACAGGATGACAGGTTCAACTTCTACAACCTTGAGATAAAGGTTAGGATCAGCTTTACTCTTGGTAAAACCCATAATTGAGAGGAAACTACCATACCAAGCTCTGGGAGCTTGCTTCATGCCATAGAGGCCCTTCTTCAACTTACATATATGAGTCCATCTATCTTCAACTTCAAATCCTTTCGATGTAAAACTCTTCCCCAATCATTACATTAAGGAAGGATTGTCTTTACTTCATCATGGAAGCAACTACCATAATATTTCTGAAGGAAGTGTACCTTGCTTCCTGGAGTAAGTGTCTCTTCAAAATTAATTCCCTCTTTCTTATAGAAACCTCTAGCCACAAGTCTTTCCTTACTTCTATCAGTGACATATTTTATCTTGCAAATCCATTTGTAAGATACCACATGCTTGCTTTCTGGTTTGAGTACTTTATTCCAAACATCATCATAACATCTTCCATGAGTTCGTCTTGTCAGATCATCAACATATCCTATTCTTCTGCATTCAACTTTGAAGGTTGGAACCCACTTTACTCTTGGTGAAGTCTCGATCCATTAGGAAGTTGTCCATCATGTCATACCGTGTCGAACTCAGATATCTTCTGTAGTCACTCCCCCTGAAGTGGAGTATTATATTCCTTCTCCATTCTGTATAGGTGATTCTATGCTTGATATATACTGGTCAATGGAGTATGTCATGTCATAGTCTATTCTTTCTAAGGAAAATCACGATTCTTGCTTTGTACACTTGTTCTTGCAGATCCATATGGAAGATACTACGTACTTCCCTTTATGTCTTGAAATCATATCATATACATCATTCTCCATAATCAACTGTTATTTTTTGATCATAGCTTCTTTCATAGCATTTTTTTTCTTCATCTTGAGTTATCTCTCATACCCATGGTGGTCTTCATCCTTCGAGGTGGATCTACCGCTCTT
>LPNX010957168.1:15158-151075 GCA_001517045.1 Pseudotsuga menziesii
TAGAGTCCTTCTTGATCATTCTGCTTCATCATCTTCTTCATCCATGAAATCATCATTTCTTATCCAAATGATAAGATGGATAAGAGGTTCATCAAGAATTGAGTTCTTCATATTCCTCATCGCTTGAGGGATCTTCTTTGAATGGTGAGAGCTTGATATTCAATTTGCTCTTATCTTTCTTCTTCTCTTCTTATGAGATGAGCTTCTTCTTCTTCCTAGATTCAATTGAAAGTAATCACTTCCTTTTGGCACACATTCCTCACATGAATGAATCCCATGATCATGGGAGGCCATTCTCTGCTTCTTCTTCTATCGCTTCAAGATGTTATGCATTCTGGATCTTCACATTCTTCAATTGTTTTCTCAAATCCATCTTCTGAATTATGTTCTTATCTTCAAATAGTTTGATCAAGGAATCAAACATCTTCGGTGTCTTTAGGGAAGACACTTGTGGTACAAGTTGATCAACAATGATCTTCTTGGCCTTGATCAAGTTCTTCTTGTGTAAGGCTTTGAGGCTCATCTCCCTCTAGAACTAGAACCTCTCTACTCATGTAGGTGTCCAATTCATTTTCTTCAGAGAGATCAAATACTTCCATGCTTGGAAGTTTTAAACTTCACCAAGCTTATCAGCAAGCTGATGTGATAGATCACTTTGAAATGAGAACCTCAAATGCAAATAGCAAAAAATTAGATCTTACCGATTTGAGGTGTCCGTCCTCCTTCCAGAGCTGGCTGATCTAGGGTTTGTCAGAGAAACCCTAATTTTCAAAACTTTGAATATTTCAGATTTGATTGGATAGAAAGATAGATCTCTTCAAATGGAGCTGTCCAATGTACTCCTTTTCTAAAAACAGTGGAGGGAAGCTCCCGGAACAGGAAGCCCTAGTTTTCCAATTTCTTCTGCAGAAATGTCTGTTACTATTTCTGTGATATCTCCGAAATTACTGCTCCTCTATGTCTAAAATTTCGCACTGAGGTATCCTCGCATGTCCCTGATCCAACACTATAGGTTCCATCAGAATTGGTTTCACCAATTGGGATTTATGATCATTTTCCCAACGTGACCTGTTACAAGACTGTTCAGAACAATGAAGTTGTACAGCATGCCACATGTCACTGGTTCATCTTTCGGTTCGGAAATTTAGACCAAGGAAAGTAAAATCCGTGATATTTCTGGAACATCTTTAGGAATTCCATTTGGACCTCTGTATCCCACGTTACGGCAATTCTCCCCAGGTGTCCTGTTTAGGGATGAATTCTGGAAGAGGCTGGAACCCTAACTTGGAGGGATCATATCGCCAAGAATGTAGCGAATCTGAGGCTGAATTTTGGGCACAGTGTAAATCCAGATTTCTTTTTTGACCTATGTAATTGTCAACGCCTGAGCCATATCCAATCTCAGGATATAGAAAATGTACCAAAACTTAGTAGTTTTAGTATTTAGGGTTTTTCCAGATCGGCGTCAAACTAGGGTTTGACTTTCCTGGAGTTTCACCCAACCAAATTTCTTGATCCAGGTGTCTAAACTTAGATTTTGATGAGGAGAAAAATCCTATGCTGGGCTCACTCAAAAATTCTTCTTTTGTAGAAAGCCCTAATTTTCCGCACCAAAACTAAAAATGCTCAGAATCAAATTTCACTTCGACAGAAAGATGCACCCTTCCATGCAAAGTCAGTCTAGCCTTCTTTTGATGATCGATCATGGATAGAGACCCAAAAAATAAGAAGCCCTAGATTATTTATCTACACAATGTCTTCTTTCAGGGGGGCTCTGATACCATGTTAAATTTTCATATGCTAAGCTAGATCATTAGTATTTCATTTCGATTTCATAACAAAAGCATATAAACAGGATCACTGAAAGATAGACAAGCACAACCATACAAAAGAAGAACACAAATATTTATCCTGGGAAAAACCCAGCAAAAGCTTCCTCAATATAGATGCCCCAAAAGATAAAAGATAAAACCAACAAGGAGATCAAAGCCTGATCCTCCTCCTTCTCCAACTACTTCTCTTCTCCACTGATGCGCTACACAAGTGAGAGTGTGTGTGTCTCAAATGAGGAGCACCACACCTCTATTTATATTCATCTGTTCACTTGAATTAACTCATCCAACATGTAGGCTCGAGTTAATCATGTAGGCTCGAGTTACACATGTAGGCTCAAGTAACCACACTGGGGTGCTAATGACCCACCTTTACAAATAGAGGGGACAACGTCATGACTATTATTAGTTCTTCTAATTAGAAGCATCGGGGTACAAGATAATACAAGTGGTTCTCCTGGTAGGACCATCGGGGACCACAAAAGATACATATAGAATATTATTCGAAGTTACAATATTTCAACAATTTTGACCATTAAAACTCTTTGAATCCTTACATTTCAGAATCTAATTTCTTGTCTTATTTGAACATGCGACCATGGAGATTCAAATGTTATCATTCTAACTCAAACTTTCCATGTTGAACCCTATCAAGACATGTTGGATTCCAAGAACCGTCTCATTTTTTATTCTATTTTTGGTTAATAAAAAATGATATCATATTTTCTCTTAATGAATTCTTGAATACATTATTAATAGTGCCTTCAGAATTTATGATTCTAAAGGTACGCTCAATATGAAACATCAATTACTCAAGTATAAATCATCACAAGCATTTTGATTCACAACTATTGAGGTATTAGTTATGATCTATTTCGAAACTGTTAAATACAATTTCTATATAATCATTTTTTCATTTCACACATATTAACTCTTGATTATATATATTTAATAATGATTCATTTTCAGTTGATCAACAACTTGCTAATATTATCTTGCAACGAGATCAAATTGGTTCTATGATTTTTCATCTTTTAACATGATCTCCTCATAATTGACATCAATGCTCCAATATTTTGTTTTTTCATTGTGGGAAAAGTATTAACGATCAAATTCATGTTTATATATTGTTTGGATTAATTATATTGATTCATTATATATCTAAACATTAAATCCCAAAACTATGCCTAACATTAAAACCCTAAAATCTATTCTCAAACGAATAATCAAACCTCCATTCAAATTTTACCCTAATAACATTAATACAAATCGAAACTATGTATGAAACATGTGTTCTCTATCCTAGATTCAATTTAAAACATGAATCATTTCATCATTCGATGCCTATTGATTAGTGTACAAACTATTTTATCATATCATTTCATCGTATCAACGAAGATATCAAGTATCGTCTCTATTTATCATCCATGTATGAAATCATTACTTCGTTATCTGCCTCATAATATGCCTCATTTATTAGACCATAGAATGAATTGGGTATCGTTTTGGATGCACAAGTTACTGAATTTAGGTTTTTTACAGGAAGATGACTTAACCTAGTTCATTTTTCCATTGATGTTCACCCTTACCGTGATTGCCATCTTAGTGTAGCCACGATGGCTCCTCTTTCCAAGTTTGATCCGATTGAAAGCGAGTTGTTAGATGTTGAACCAGAGTTTGCAATGTTAATTGATAGAATTGGGTGGGGTGAATTCTTCAGAAGCTCTAATGGGTATAATGTATAGGTAACTCGACAATTTTCCCTATCCCTTAAGGAGAATGTTACACAAGTTGGAAATTTATGTTTGGTTATCTCTGAGGATTGTTAGATTTTTATCATTTAAGCTAGCATTATATTAGGATATTTAACTGAGAGAATAACAAGCACATCAATCAAACACAAGAGACAATGAACACAATGTTTTTCCTCAGGGAAATCATAAATGGAGAAAACCCTGCAACTTCCTCAAATATAGAATCAACACCAAAAGTAAAACCAAAAACAATAAGATGATCTCTCGATAGCAGTAACCTCTTTATTTCTAGCTCGAGCAACTTCTTCTCTCTCAGTTATGCACTACAACTGAGTGTGAGTGAGTGTGTGATAAATAAGGAGTCTCACTCTCTATTTCTACTAATTCTTGACTTGACAATAACTCACTAGGGCCAACTTCTCTAGGAGATTCTAATAACCCTAGGGCCCCGAAACAAAGGGGACTTTAACCCTTGAAGAATAGGAGGGTTACCCACAATGACTTGACATGACTTTTTCACATTATTGAATCTCCCGATAGGAACATCGAGGCATGACATTATTCAAATACATTACAGATACTTCCCGTAATAAACATCGGGGTACAAGATATAAGAGATACAAGTGAATACATTCTGAAGTTACAAATATATCAACACTCCCTCTTAAATAGGAAGGTATTCTCTCGACACAATTTATCAGCATAGGTCTTCTTCTCTGTATTGTCTAGATCATCAATGAGTTCTTGTCATCTTCATCTTCTGTCACACCCCGGTTTTGACCCCATTCGCATGATGTATATATTGTAATTAATGTTAGAATATAATCCGTCGGGATTATATTATGTAAATAAATAAATAAATAGTTATGTAGGAAGCTGAACAGTTACATAGGAAGGTGAAGCTCAACCACCGCCTGTAATGTATAAATGAATGCATTAGCAATGGAATAATATCGAATCAGGAGTTATACCTATCAGTGGTATCAGAGCCTGGCTATTAGCCATAACTCCTGCCTGCTGCATTTCATTCCTGGCATTCTGCTTGCCAGTCCATTGCCAGACTGCCTACTCAGTCAGTCTGCTAGTCGCATGCATTGTATGCGTTATTATCTTGGAGACCTGCCTAACCCTAATTTTGTAACGGTGTTCCATCTTCTATCTAATAATTGTTCAATTGTCTCCACGCCATTGCTCTTATGCTTCCTCAGATCAGCAATCGCCACATCCCTGAACAACCCAATATCAACAGCACCAGATACCATATGATAACCAGGCCGCTGAAATATTCTCCGCATCCAAAACCTCGACCTGCACCATTTCTTGATGTGATACAAGAGTGTGCGATGTATTTTTTGAAGAGACATGGAAGAGGTATTTAGAGCAAAGCAAAGTCACTGCATGCATTGTGTGATGTGTTGAGAAATGCATTGAGACTGCATGAAGAGACCACTGAATGAATAGAGAAGAAATCCTAAATCGATTCCAGGTTTCTGTTGGTGAATAAATCTTCTGTTTTTATTTTATTGATTGGTATTTTCATAATATTTGAGTGGATTGAGAAAACACATTTTTATTCTGGTGTGAGAATGAATACCCAACGGGTCCAATCTTCCATTTCATTTCGTCGATTGGTGTTGGATGTTGTTTGAAGGACCAATCTACTATTATGGTTTGACAGAAAATACCCAATTGGTCTAATCTTATGTTTTCGTTCTATTGACTGATATATTTGCTATGATGCGATCTGCGTTGATTATGTGCATGGATTTTTGAGTGGAAAATTCTACAAATATTTTCCTGTGGATGAATCATGAATAATGTGATTGTTGTATGAGCCCTTTCTTGATGTATGATCCATGGTCGTTGTGCATTTTATGTGCCTATGTATTTGATGCGTTGGGGAAATAGTATTTGTTATGTGACATGCTTGACCTAATTCTTGATGAGTGTATTAATTGCTGCGACTTGAAGACTGCATAAAACCTATCTTTTATGTTGAACACTACATGCATGCTGCGTTGGAGATAGCCTGCGTTAAGCTAGCTTCCTGCGTTGGTTAAGCTAGCTGAATGTGTTTCATATGCAGTAAAAGAGCCTGCAGGGATAATGACTGTGAAAGACTGCGTGGAGCATGACTGTGAAAGACTGCGTTGGAGATTGCCTTGAATTCTGAAGGCGGTGTGAAGGACTCAATGCATAGAGATAATCTGCTTGGTGATAATGCAAAAACCCTAGTTCTTCCAGTGAAGTGCATAAAACCTAAATTTTGCAAATATTGCTCATATGTATGATATGGCTGCTGTATGAGCCCGAGAATGTTGTTGTGTCCACTCAAAGTGTGGTGTTGCTGCAGATAATTGTTGCTGCTAATCACTTGATTTTGCAAAAGTATATAGTTTGGTTCTTGATTTTTTTGTGCACTTATATCCTTTGCACACTAATATATTAGCTTCTGGTGCCTCCACGCATAACATATTCTATAGAGTATATATTGTATAAAAAGGAATGATGCTGTGTATTTGAAGCTCGTGATTGATATATTTTGTATATTGAAGAAGCCTGTGTATGCTCACCTGAAGCTTGCATTGTATTCACCTTGGAAGAGACTGTAGACCTGTAAGGTTATTGTTTTCTATTTCTCTTTGTCATATTAAGTTCATTCTTGTAAATTACACTAACAGCTGTAAAAGATGCAATCTTTGTCATCAATAGTTGGTGCCACTCTCTCTGGAAAAGAGAGAGGCATAGGAAGAAGAAATTTCAAAGGCAGAGGGGGTAGAAACAAAAGATCAGATTTGCAGTGCAAGCATTGTGGAAAGACTGGGCACACATCAGATCATTGTTGGGCTTCATGGGACTCCATCAAAGACAAGCATAACCAGAAGAAAGATGACAGTAAAAATCATGATGCTAGTAAATCTTCTGATTCTGCTCATTGTATTGTTGCACATTGTAATCTTGGAATTAATGAAATGACTTCACTTTCATCTTACAAAGATTGTTGGCTGCTTGATACTGGTACAACATCACACATGACATTTAGAAAAGACTGTTTTGAAGAACTTAATGAAACAATAGATGGCATAGTTTACTTTGCAGATAAGTCAAGTATTAAACCAAAGGGAATGGGCACCATTTGACTGAAGATGCATGGATTCCCTGATTTCTTGTTGAAGAATGTTCTCTATCTTCCATAGTTGCAGAGAAGCCTGTTGTCCATGGTGGAGATTCGACAGCAAGGACATTCCATCCACATGTTTGATGGAATCGTAGAGATAAGAAAGTCCTCTGACAACCAAGTCATCATGACTGGATACGAAGATGGGAAGCTGCTGAAGCTAAAGGGTTCATCTGCAAGAGTTCAGAACTATGCCTACCTCTCTCGGCATGGAGAAGGTAATATGTCATCTAGTTCATTGTGGCATGCAAGATTTGGTCATCTAAATTATAACAGTCTTTGTTTGTTAAGAAATAATGGTGTATTTGGTTTTCCCACCATTCCAAAAGAGAAGAACAAATGTGATGCATGTATATTAGGGAAACATAGTAAGCTGCCATTCCATGAATCTAATTTCAGGGCAAGTAGGAAATTAGAATTAGTACATTCTGATTTATGTGGCCCAATTCCAACTCCTTCAGGAAATGGGAATAATTATTTTATGACATTTGTTGATGACTACTCAAGAATGTGCTCGATTTACTGTTTAAAGACAAAATCAGAAGCATTTCAAACATTCAAAGACTTTCATGCATTGATAGAAAAAAAGGCACAATCAAAAATTGGTACACTTTGTACTGATAATGGGAAAGAATACACTTCAAATTCTTTTGAAGATTATCTTCGCCTACATGGAATTGCACATCAGACTACAGTTCCCTACAATCCTCAACAAAACGATGTAGCAGAAAGAATGAATAGAACCATAATGAATATGGTTCGCTCAATGATGTTTTTCATGAATGTAAAACTAATGTTTTGGGGTGATGCAGTAAAATGTGCAGCATATTTGAGAAACAGAAGTCCCTCAAATGCTCTTTATAACAAGACTCCACATGAAATGTGGTTTGGCCATCTCCCTTTAGTCAGGCATCTCAGAGTTTTTGGTTCCACCTGTTATGCCTTGATTCCAAAGGAGAAAAGAAACAAGCTTGGTACTCGAAGTAGAAAATGTATTTTCCTGGGGTACGAAGAATACTCCAAGGCATACCGTCTATATGATGAGGTAAACAAGAAATTTGTTATTTCCAGAGATGTCATTTTTCTTGAGACTAATAAAAATGACCAGTCCATTGAGAGACAGCTTGATCATTTGGAAAGTTATCCTCATCCAAAGACATATTCTAAAAATGAATATGAAATTCCAAACCTTGAAGGGGGGATTCCTATTGTGGATCAACCTTTGGAATTTCCATATGAAGCACCAACTCCCCTGCATGAAGAAGTTCCTGCTACTTCACTTGAACAAGAGGTTCAACTGGATGATGTGATTGAGAGAATTGAAATACTCTCAATCAATGATGAAGCACCACCAGCTGATCAACCAGGACCATCACGGAAGATTCCAAAATGGTCCACAAAGACACTTGAAAGTGTCCATCCAGATGAAGTTGGAAAGACGGGAACGAGAAGTTTGAAAAGACATGGAGGAGAAGCAGATCATTCAGGTGATGACATGGATGTATCATTTGATTGTCAATTTAATTTATCTGCTAACTTTGAACCAACTTCCTTTGAAGAAGATTCTACTCGAGTTGAGTGGAAAGAAGCTATGCAGAATGAGTATGATGCACT
Organism: Pseudotsuga menziesii; assembly: GCA_001517045.1. Classification (NCBI taxonomy): domain Eukaryota; kingdom Viridiplantae; phylum Streptophyta; class Pinopsida; order Pinales; family Pinaceae; genus Pseudotsuga; species Pseudotsuga menziesii. Next base: position 23,537 of record LPNX010957168.1, read on the forward strand.
CATGAAGAATGGAACTTGGAAGCTGGTTGACCCTCCAGTTGGAACCAAACCAATTGGCTGCAAGTGGGTGTACAAGAACAAATACAAATCAGATGGCTCACTTGATAAGCACAAAGAGAGGCTTGTAGCAAAAGGCTATGCACAGAAGGAAGGAATTGACTATGAATAAACATTCTCTCCTACAGCAAAATGGGCTACCATACGTACCTTACTCTCTTTAGCTGCTCAGAAAGGGTGGAAAGTTCATCAGATGGATGTGAAGACTTCTTTCTTGAATGGAGACTTGAAAGAGAATGTATTCATGTCTCATCTAGAAGGCTTTGTTGTGAAAGGAAAAGAACAAAAGGTATGCAAGCTTGTCAAATCCTTGTATGGCCTAAAACAAGCACCTCGCGCATGGTATGAAAAGTTAACCGAGCATCTTTTGAAGTTAAATTTTGAACATTTTGATCTCGATGATGCAACACTGTTTATAAAGAAAGTTGGAAGATCTGTTGTGTATCTTGTGGTGTATGTAGATGATATTTTGATGACAGGGAACAATGAGAGCTATATATCATCCATAAAGAAAGATTTGAAAAAGATCTTTGAAATGATAGATATGGGACATCTCCACTATTACTTAGGAATTGAAGTCACTCAACATCCTAAGTACATATTCCTATCTCAGAAAAAATATGTTGGAGAACTACTAAACAAAATTTGCATGAAAAAATGCAACCCTATATCTACTCCAATGGAACAGAAAATGAAGCTCACATCAAGCGAAGGAAAATAATTTGAGGATGCGACCAAGTATCAACAACTTGTAGAAAGTCTTGTCTACCTTACAACAACTAGACCAAATATTTCTTATGTTGTTGGCATACTTTCAAGGTTCATGCATAAACCTTGTGAAGGACACTGGTCAGCTGCAAAAAGAGTTCTAAGATACTTGAAGGGGACTCAAGACGTTGGACTCAAGTACTCTAAAGTGGATGACTTCAAACTTATTGGGTACTCAGACTCAGATTTTGATGGCGATAAGGAGACAGGAGTATCAACTTCTGGATACACTATGAGTCTTGGATCAGTAACTGTCTCATGGAGATCACGCAAACAGTCAGTTCCAACAGATTCAACAACAGAAGCAGAATATGTGGCTGCAGCTGAAGCAAAAAAAGAAATAGTATGGCTCAGGAAGATACTTGAAGATTTGAAAGAAAAACAAGAGAACTCCACTCCATTTTCGGTCGACAATACTTCTGCAATCAAGCTAGCTAAGAATCCTAGATTCCATGATCGAACCAAACACATCAACACAAAGTATCATTTGATTCGACATCATGTAGAGGCCAAGACAGTCCATCTTCGACATTGTTCCACAAATGATCAAGTTGCAGACATCTTCACCAAAGTTCTTGGACGAGAAAAGTTTGAAAGATTCAAAAACATGCTCAGACTTACGAACACCCTTCGGATTAAGAGGGGGATTGTTAGAATATAATCCGTCGGGATTATATTATGTAAATAAATAAATAAATAGTTATGTAGGAAGCTGAACAGTTACATAGGAAGGTGAAGCTCAACCACCACCTGTAATGTATAAATGAATGCATTAGCAATGGAATAATATTGAATCGGGAGTTATACCTATCAATTAATCGTGGTGAGGAGCTAAGGCAAAAGCCCCACCATCGATTTGGTTGTGTATGTTTCGGAAATAGGTGTAGTTGCTGATGGTTTATCGTGCTATCCGGCACATTATGGTTGGCATCATGTAAATATGCACATCAAATAAAATAAACCATAACCAGCTACAGCAGTGCAACGTTGAAATGAAAAGGGCATGATTCCAAAGGATAAGGGGTGGGGGATGTCAAACCTTTGTCTTTGGGGGGGGGGGGAACCCATGTGTTACCACCTTGTTGATTTTCCATCTTCCCTTTTCAACCTCTTTATTGTTTTGTTGAGGTAGTTGGGGCAGTTATGGCTGAGTAGTGGTGGGTGTGGAGGACTGTCAGTCCTTGCCCACATGCCCACTCCACCAGCGGATTCTTCCTCCTCACGTCGCATGGGCAGAGGAGGCATTGACTCCACTCTCCCATGACAACGCTCTCCCCATTCCTCCATTCTGTCTGTTCATCTGCGCGCACATAGGAAGGTATGTCCGTTCCTCATGGTGGTTGGCTCACCCTCACGCATAGAGAGTTGTTCGCTCTCACGTAGGGACGCGCAAGCAGCTGGCCCGGTCTTCATTTTCATGGTTGTGTTCTATGGAAGTTTCCCCTTCATGCAGGGAGTGCAGTCTTCCTCATGCACATATCGGGAGACTGTAATTTCTTCCCAGCGCGGTCTGTGTAAGTATTTCTCTAGCAACTTCGACTGTGTAAACCGGGGCTATTCTTTTCCCCACGTTGTCGGTAATGTATGCTGATACGTTTTTGGGATTGTTGTTTTCCCATGCCGTCAGTGGTATTTGTTGTTATACCTTGGTGCTATTGAGAGTCCGTCCTCTTCCCATCTCGGATTGTGCATGTGTGTTCACTTCTCCCGTTGTGGGACTGTTGTCTTCCCCATGTTGTGGTTGGCTGTTGATTGCCACCTCTGTGCCTGAGTTTCCCATGGCTATGCTGGGAGTTCTATTTATTATCCACTGTGGGTTGTGGATTGTTGCCATCATTTGCATTGTGAGTGTGGGTTGTTGAAGTACCCTAGTTTTGGGTGTTGCAGCTGAGTTGTTTTGGCCATGCTAGGGCCAAGAACAACTCTGAGTTATCCTGTGGCTTGAGTTGTGTTTCACCTATTGGTTGGGACTGTCACCTGTCGGTTTTCCTTGCCTTCTTCACAGGGTTGTTAAGGGGTTTTTTTTGCTGCGGGTATGTAGTGGTTTGTCTTCGGACTGTGCTGGCTTGGCCGATTGTTGAAGTCCTGGTAAACCCAGCGTTGTTGGTTTGCTGATTGAGTCCCTTAGCTATGTGTAAGCCTACATTGACCCTTATCCTTGGAGGAATCATGCCCAGCTTGGGGGTGGTAGTGTTGCTGAAATATTGATGAGCACACTGGCCTATGGTTGGGTGGAACGTTGCAGCGACATAGCTGGTTGTGGGGTAAACTCTTCATCAAAAAGATAAGTAATCCTAATTGATTCCATCTCTGCAATTATATTGATGTCAAATGAATTATGATGAACATGTTAAATGATAGAAATGTATATGTTTGCTTCCGCTGTATGATCTCAGAATTATACATCCTTGTATGATGTTGAATAACTGTGTACCTCTACATGTTCTATGCATCTCAGTATGCATTTGCATTGAGGAATTATGCATCATGTTTGCATTATGTTTAAGTTGTTTAATTTCAGCATTCATTTATCCTTGTCCATGTTCATGGGGCTGTTTTCCCAATTGTATGTGGTGTTCGTCGCGTCCTTTTCACTGGTGTAAGGGTCGGGGATGTGACATCTTCAAGTCACTTTCATCTTCAAGTTATCTTCATATTCAAGTCATCTTCATCTTGATCTGGAACATCACTTGATCTGGATCATCACTGCTGGACCATCATTACTGGATCTGGATCATCATCACTCGATCTGGATCATCACTGGGTCATCATCACAAGTGCTATCTCTTGATTCTTATCATTATAGGAAGTTCTACAGAGCCAACCCTTTTTCATGCTGGATGTACATCTATAGAGCCAGTCCTTTTTCATACTAGATGTATCATCACAAAGCTAGTCCTTTTTCATACTAGATGTGGCATCTACACAGAGCCAGTCCTTTTTCATACTAAATGAGTCTTCACAGAGCTAGTCCTGTTTCATTCTAGATGTGAGATCTACACAGAGCCAGTTCAATTTCATACTGGATGAGTCTTCACAGAGCCAGTCCTTTTTCATACTAGATGTGGGATCTACACAGAGCTAGTCCTTTTTCATACTAGATGTGGGATCTACATAGAGCTAGTCCTTTTTCATACTGGATGAGTCTTCATAGTGCTAGTCCATTTTCATACTAGATGTTGGACCTACATAGAGCCAGTCCTTTTTCATACTCGATGAGTCTTCACAAAGCCAACCCTTTTTTATGCTAGATGTGGGATCTATACATAGCTAGTCCTTTTTCATACTAGATGTGTCTTCACAGAGCTAGCCCTTTTTCATGCTGGATCTGGGATCATCACATACATCTGATAATGGAAGGAACCAATCCTCTCATCATGTCATATGTCTTACATCTGACCATGGAAGGAACCAATCATCTCACCATGTCGAAATGGCACAACACTTACATCTGAGCATGGAAGGAATAATTCCTCTCACCATGTCAGAAGGGCACAACAATTACATCTGACCATGGAAGGAACCAATCCTCTCACCATGTCAGAAGGGAATAGCACTTACATCTGACCATGGAAGGAACCAATCCTCCCACCATGTTATAAGGGATCAGCACAGACACATCACTTCCTCCTGGGAGGAATCTCTATGTGGAGAACACCAATCTTCTCCCTGAAGTACTCGAACTTCACCCTAGCCAATGGCTTAGTCAACACATCAGCTATATGTTCATCTGTCGCAACATACTAGAGCTTCACTGCTCCTCTCTGCACCATATCCCTGATATAGTGATACTTGATATCGATATGCTTCTACTTGTCATGGAACACCGGGTTCTCCGAAAACTTCACACAACTATGGTTTTCGCAATATATACAAGTAGAATCTAACTGGAGATCAAATAAACTAGATAGTAGCTTCCTCATCCATACTACCTCACAACTAGCTGAACAAGCTACAACATACTCTGCTTCAGCTGTACTCAGTGCACATGGGATTGCTTCCTGCTAAACCAAGATATCACACCTGATCCCATACTGAAGCAACACCCTGAAGTGATCTTCCTATTGATGGCACTACCTGCCCAATATGAATCAACATAACCTTCCAGGTTAATCTTCTTATCAGCCTTATACTTGAGCCCATAATCAACTGTACCCTTTAGGTACCTCAGAATATGCTTTGTAGCAATCAAGTGAACATGTCTCCGAGCTGTTAGGAACTGGCTCAAGGTGTTCATAGCAAAGCAAATGTCTGGTCTCGTATTCATTAGGTACATCAAGGACCCAATCATCTGATGATACATCGTTGCAACAACTAACTCAGATGAAGCATCATTCAATAGCTTTAGGTTCGATGCCATAGGTGTGGTTAAGGCCTTGTAGTCCATCATCCCAAATCTCTTCAAGATCTCTACTTCATACTTCCCTTGTCCAAGGAATATTCCATCCACATTCTGCCACACCTCCATGCCTAGAAAATCATGCATCATACCCAAGTCCTTCATTTTGATCTTAGCAGTGATATTTCTCTTCATATCAGCAATCAACCGATCCATACCTATTACAAAAAGATAATATACATACGGTAGGAGCATCACTGGGTTGCTATCTTCAACCTTGTAGTAAAGGTTGGAATCTGTTTTACTCTTGGTAAAGCCCAAACTGGATAAAAACATGTCAATTCTACTGTACCATGTCCTGGGTGCTTATTTCAAACCATACAGGGCTTTCTTTAAGCTACACACATGAGACTCCCTGTCATGTGTTTCAAAACCAAGTGGCTGCTCCACATACACTTCCTCTTCCACTACACCATTCAATAAAGTAGTCTTGACATCCATCTGGTGTATCTTTCATTTCATCATTGCAGCCAAAGAAAGTACTGATCTGATTGAAGTGTATCTGGCTACAGGTGCAAAATTTTCTTCATAATCTATTCGTTCTTTCTAGGAGAAGCCATGAGCCATGAATCTTGCTTTATATTTTTCTATGCTTCCATCTGCAGCATGCTTGATCTTGTAGATCCATTTGGAAGTCACTATAGACTTCCCCTCAAGTCTTGGGACAACATACCACACATCATTCTTCATGATCGATTGGTATTCTTCAATCATAGAATCCTTCCATTCTTTCTTTTCTGTTGCTTCTTCATAGTTGGAAGGTTATTTATCAACGAAATCACATAATAAGGCTACATAACTAGAATAGGACCTAGTTCTTTTCCTTTCTCTGCGTGATTCTTCTGGAGCCCCATATATTTTTGCACCTTGGATAACTTCTCATACCCAAGAAGGTTTCCTCTTGTGAGGATTATTCTCCTGAGGTGGATCTATAGCTTCTTGAGGTTCTTCTATTTCTCGATCTTCTTATTGATATTCTTTGTTCATGGTTGTGTCATGAATTTTGGATGCTTCTATTTCTTCAGGTTCTTCAGCAGGTCTCTTTCTAGATTTGTTGTAAGCTGAGTCTTCATCAAATGTCACATCCCTACTAATGTTGATCTTCTTGAATCCTAGGAAGTATATTCTGTAAGCCTTTGAGCTTTCAGAGTATCCCACAAATATACCCTTCCTTCCTGAAGGATATAAATTTGTCCTCTTTTCTTTCAGAATGTGTACGTACACTGGACAACCAAATATTCTGAGATGGATGACTTATGGTTTCTTGCCAAAAAATACTTCTTCAGGTGTCTTATTCTTGAGTACTCTATGTGGAGTATGGTTCTGTACATACACCGTTGTTCTTGCAACTTCCACCCATAGATTCATGGGAAGATCTTGATCATGAAGCATGGCCCTTGCAGCTTCCATGATTTTTCTATTGTTCCTTTCTGCAACTCCATTCTGTTGTGGATTATATGGAGTGGTTAAATCCCTCTTAATCATTGAATATTTTCATAAGTATTTGAATTCATTCGAAGTGAATTCTCTACCATTATCTGATTGAAAAATATTGATCTCCTTTTCTATGTGGTTCTCAATCAAGGCTTTGAATTCCTTGAACTTGCTGAATACTTCATCTTTGTTCTTCATAAATTATATCCATGTCTTCCTAGAAAAATCATCAATAAAATAAACATAGTATACATACCTGCTTAATGAACTGGATGACATCGGACCACATACATCAGAGGGGATGATTTCCAAGATTCCTTTTGCCTTTCTCTCGCTACTTGGAAATTTCTTCTTTGTGTTCTTTCCTTTTGTACATCCTTTGCAAACACCATCATGTTTTGTCTGCATTTCTGGAAGAACTTCAATAGCTTTGCTTACAAGTGGTAGTGCTTTGTAATGCACATGTGAAAGCCTTCTATGCCGAATTTCATTTGGTTCTAATGAGTCATGAACCAAAGCTTGTTCTGGTTGGCTCTTCAATTTGTATAGACCTCCTTCTTGTTCCCCAATCACTATTGCATCATCAAAATTCTTTCCCTTTGGCCACATAAAAACTTGACCATCTACAAAAGAAACCCTCATTTATTTTGTATCCAATGCAGATATGGAGAGGAGGTTCTTCTTTAGTCCTAGTACAAACAATACATTTTTCATCTTCATAGACTTTCCAGAGTCTATATTATAGGAGGATTCACCACTACCTTTGATTGGATACTGGAATTCATCCCCAAGTTTCACCTTGTGAGGTGACTCATGTTTAGATAGTTTCACAAATGATTCTTTAAATCCTGTCAAATGTTTGGAAGCACCACTGTCTATAATCCAATCATTGCTTCCATATGAGATAGTTCCCATGAGAGCAGAGATCAGCACATATTCTTCATCACTTGAAGAATCATCACTTTCTTGTCTGATTCTCTTTATGGAAGGTTCATCAACCTCTACAGCATGAGCATGATGTCTTCTCTTGTTTCCCTTTTTCTTCTTTGAGTTCCATTTGTGAGGGAAGTATTTGGATATGTGACCTTTCTCATCACATGTGTAACATCTAATGGTAGACATATCTCTTCTAGAGTGTGAAATCTTACCTTTGGAGTGATGATGGTCCCTTCTGGTTTTCTTGGTGTGGGTTGTGAGAGCTTGATCTTCACTTCCCCTCTTTTCTTCTCAAGCTGCTATCTGAGCCCTAGTTCCCGCAGCTGCACAGTGTCTTCTTCTCAGGTTAGCTCTGAACCCATGTTAGATTTTTATCATTTAAGCTAGCATTGTATTATGATATTTAACTGAGAGAATAACAAGGACATCAATCAAACACAAGAGATAATGAACACAATGTTTTTCCTCAAGGAAACCATAAATGGAGAAAACCCCACACCTTCCTTAGAGATAGAATCAACACCAAAAGTGAAACCCAAAACAGTAAGATGATCTCTTGACAGTAGTAGCCTCTTTTTTTCTAGCCCCATCAACTTCTTATCTCTCAGTTATGCGCTACAACTGAGTGTGTGATAAATAGAGAGTCTCACTCTCTATTTATACTAATTCCCAAATTGACAATAGCTCACTAGGGACAACTTCTCTAAGAGAGTCTAATAACCCTAGGGCCCTAGAACTGCGGGGACTTTAACCCTTGAACAATAGGAGGTTTACCCACATTGACTTGACATGACTTGCTTACATTATTGAATCTCCCGATAGGAACATCAAGGCGTGACATGACTCAAATACATTACAGATACTTCCTGGAATAAACATCGGGGTACAAGACATAAGATATACAAGTGAATACATTCCAAAGTTACAAATACATCAACAAGGACTTCATAGACAAAGTGAAAAGTTGCCTCAGAGAAGAGAGAAGTTTTTTAAGCAAGGGAAGATCAATAAGGAGAAATGGAAGCAATTTTTTCTCCCATTACCTACATATTTCGATGACAAATTTGAGTATCCTACAAAATATCTCAAACCCCAACGAATACCACTACTTTAGTTGATCATCAGGTACATAACTTGTAACAGATGATTATCATCTAAGGTGGTTGATGGAATTCGAAGGGTCTAGGATGAATTTACCATATTTGTTGCTCAATAAACTAGAAAAGATGTCTTATACAGTTCAAAACACCATAGAAAATCAGGATAGAAGTTTATTTCATCACAGTTTAATTAAAATATTGATTCAATATCAACTGTCTATAATTGATATGAGTTGGGACCATTTCTTGGTTGAAAATGGATTTGTTCATACTAAATTTTGGTCTCCTTATATATATAAGTCTCAGTAGAAAAGAAGGAAATCCTCTGTTAGTGAAGCTTTTGCGTTAAAACGTGGTACACACCCCTAAAGAAATAAATGATAGTCAACCTGTGATATCAAAGGATTTAGGTGCCAACATAGTAGAAGGTAGTACCATGTCAATGGGTGGAGTTTCTGTTAACTCAATTCCTGTTTGGATTAGAAAAGTACCTGCACAGAATCTCGAAGGGTTAGTCAAAAGTAAAAAAATAGATTCAATCTTTCTTGATGGACTCAAACCTAAGATGAGAGATTCAATCTCTGCAAGTTATTGTATATTCAACAGGAGCATGGACAAGATAATAACCCTTGCAACAATACAACAACAAAGAGAAACTCTATTAGTAGAATTTGTTAGTGGTGATGATTATATTTTTCCGAATCGTGAGTTTTTTTATTAGGATAATGAGTGTAATGAACAGATTTATCAGGAAAACAACCATGTGATTAATTTTTCTAAAGAATTTACGGATGTATTATCTCCATGTAGAAATGAGCCAAAGCCATCATCTACATGAAATTATTGATCACCTGCTAGGAGTGAGAAGAGTCTCCAAAAAATACTTAAACATACTCTTGAGGGTAATATATCTCGATTGGAAACTGAGATCAAGGAATCTCATTCAAATGTGTTAGGTATGAAAGAGGAAATCAAAACCCTCAAGGGAAAATTGTTATTATGGGTAAACAAATGACATGAAATGAAACTATGAAAGGATAAGTATAAGTCCATGTAATATCATGGATCTTATATTCAGATCAGAATATTAACTCTGCTGCAATTTTAATCAAAATTTGAAATGAAAATTTGGCAATTAACTAGTCACTTCTTGATAGTAGGAAAAATATAAGTATTGCTGATAAATTTGTAAAAAAAGTAGGGGGATGATGGAAGAAACCAAAGAAAATTTAAAATATAAAAATTTTCTTCACTAAGCACATGTATGTTGGGGACCATTTACGTTTTTGAAATCAGCTTTGTTGAAGTCTACTTCCACACTTCCGGGTGTCCCAACTGTGAAAACTAGAAGAGAACAAACAAATCCATTCAACCAGGGTTTATGAAATATTCAAATGCTTTATCAGGAAATTAATAATAATAAAATAAGGTTTTAGAATGTTAGAAACTGATATGGAATTATTTGGGGCTGCTTGGAATGATTTGGGAAAAAACTAGAAATTTGGCCCGAGAAGAGCCTGCGCAAAGGAGGCTATCCAAACGTGGTATGATATCAACAAATTTATAGTATGAGAGATAGGATGGGTATAGGGGTGATTTAAATTCCTACAAAAACTTTCATAATGAAATTTGAGAGCATAAAAATTCCAAAATGATAAAAACACTGAGACTAGTCAAAATTTCCTAGTCAAAGAGAAAGGGTATCCAGATCATTTTGATAAATTTAGAATCAGATTTAGTTCAGAGCTGCTATTAATGTATTACAGATATTAATAAATCATATTTCACACATCATATAACTAAATTCTTCTTACCATGGACATTAATTTATTCTTATTGCATAAAGTTGATAAAAAAACCATGAAAGGGGCAATAAAAGGCTCAAATCATGAAAAATTAGCATGAGGTCTCTCTAGAAAACAAAAACAACTGAATTGCATAATTAAAAATGAGTGAATTGGGATGATGATGTTATAAGATGTTTTTTAGAATTGTTATCTTAAAAATGGGGTCCAAAACTGTGGATGGGAGGCTCGAAGCTAGTAGCAAGCTTGGGGTTGGGAGCGCAAGTGAATTTCCCTTCACTGGATGGATGGATTCTACAAAGGTCGAATTGAATGTGAGAGTGATTATCCTTAGCTCACCATAACCTGCACTAAAAATTGGACGGGAAATAGAAGAGAGGGGAATGGAACTTGGGGCGCATCACCCAAGAGAATGAGGCACATCACTTAGTATGAAGCTTAGATTCACTCAATACAAAATAATTCATCAACCAAACTAAATAATGGTGCTCAAATTATCTTTAAGTAGACATTGGGTGACATTTTGATCAAGTCAACCATTTTTTGATCAGGTTTCCCTTGCTAAACCCTAACCCCAGCCAAGTGGTGTGCCCTCCTTGAGAAAATGGTATGTATGAGTCATGTGAGATGTTTCCCTATCAAGAAAATTTCGTTCAAATTAGAAGCTGTGCCATCCTTTGGTCCAAATATTCCTGCATTTTCTTCTGAGAACTTTTCTGCACTTTTTTCTTTTGTAACGGTTCCTCTAAATGGAAACTGCGCCCTCCTTAGGTCCATAGTTTCCTTATTTTACATCTAATTGTTTTTCTACACTTTCTCCTTTTGTATCGTTGGTATTTCTTGGATTTTGGTTACTTTCCATATTTTTTGGCTGCTTTCTTTTGCTAGTGCCTTTGACACTGTCTAATTATCCTCCTAGGAAAGTTGGACTGCCCAAGTGTGACCTCCTAACATGGAAACTTGTTTCCACATATTTATTTGCACATTAATTAATAGTGACAACAAATAAAACTAAGTACAAGCCTCCTAAATAATAATTTAGTGAAATTCCCTAGGTTAATTAATTAATTTCACTTTTGATCCCCTATATGTTTGGAAAGGTAAAAAAATTTGGTGTTCAATAAGGTGGGGAAATGACAATCCTCCCCTCCTAAGTCTGCTTGTCCCCAAGCAGAAGCAATCCTGGGTCCTGCAATATTTTCTCACCCTCTCAAGTGGCATCTTGAATAGGTAACCTCTTCCACTGTATCAGATATTCTTTGATGGTTATGTTCCTCGATTTCCTTTCTCTGATATGTAACACTTTCTATGGTATTAAGACCAAATGGACTTCATGATTGAGGGGTGGAAGTTCTTTTGATTCTACTATCTATTTCCCAACTGCTTTCTTCAGACATTATACATGGAAAGCATTATGGATCTTACTCTCTGATGGAAACTCCAACTCGTAGGACACTTCACTAATTTTTCATAGAATTTTGTAAGGCCCATAGAATCTTTGCTAGAGTTTTTCAACCCCTTTCTTCTTCAAAGAATACTATCTGTAAGGTTGCAGCCATATGTAGACTAAGTAGTCTTCATGGAATACTCTGTCAATCTAGTTCTTATATGCATACATTTTATGTTGATTTTTCACCACCTGCAAATTCTCTTTTAATGCCCTTAGAATGTCATGGTTTTCCTGTAACCAATCGTTTTCCTTTTGGGCTTTGTAGTCCCCAAAAATTAAATCTACAAAATATGGACCCTCATACTCATACAAGGCCATGAATGGGGTCATATTGATGGAGAAATGAAAGGTATTGTTGTAGTATAATTTCCCCAGGGGGATCCAAGTGGCCCGATTTCTCTAGTGTCTCATGACATAGTTATAGAGGTATCCCTCAATCCATTGATTTACCCTTTTAGTTCGAACATCAGTCTGAGGGTGATATCTTGTGATCATGTTCAGGTTTGTTCCCACCAGTTCAAATAGAGGTTTCCAAAAATCACTTGTGAACTTGCAAGCCCAGTTACTAATTATGGTTTTAGGAAAAGCATGCATCCTGAAAACAGCCTTGAAAAATAAAGCAACCAATTCACTAGTTGATATAGTGGAGGTAACTGCAAATAAGTGTGAAAATTTTGTTAACATTTCAACCAACACATAATTGTTGTCTTTTCCTTGAACCTTGGGAAACCCAGTGATGAAATCCATTGAGACACTCTTCCATTTCTCTTATGGAATAGGGAGAGGTTGGAAGAGTCGAGCAGGGTGTGAGTGCTCCAATTTTTTCTATTGGCATGCAGTACACTCCCTCACATGCATGAGAACATCTCCCTTGAGACCCTTCCATATGAATTTCTCTCTTACCTTCCAATAAGTCTTCAAAAAACTAGGGTGGCCAACCACCAATGCATCATGTCAAACTTCTAGAATCCTCTTCTTTAGTGTAGATCTAGGAACCAAGAAGATCGTATATTTGTAGTATATGAGGTCATCATGTACCTTGTATGCTTCATTTGTGTTAGCTCGTCAAAAATTTCACATGCAAACTGATTTTTTGAATACTCAATTCCCAACTGTATCTTCCATTCAGTTAACATCCACAACAAGGAGAGCGTGGGTTTGCATGAAAGTGCACCATCCATCACATTCATCTTTCCCTTTTTATATTCAATATCAAAGTCATAGGACTAGACTTTGATAACACTTTTTTGCTTCTTGTAATTGAGCTCGTTTTGGTTAAGGAAGTGCCTCAAAATGTTGTGACCAGTCTTCGCTATGAATTTTCCTCCCACCAAATACTATCAGAACTTGGCCAATACATACATGATGGCTAACATCTCATTGTCATAGATTGAATACAACATTTCATGAGGCTGCAATTTTCTGCTCTCATATACAATAGGGTGTCTCTCTTGCATCAGAATAGCTCTAATGCCTTCCACCGAGGCATCACATTCAAACACAAAATATTTGGAGAAGTTGGGAAAGGAAATTACCAGACAACTGCTCATTATTTTCTTCATATTTTGGAAATATTGCTCAGCCTCCCAAGTCCGACTGAATGCAACCTTCTTGGTCAAATCTATCAAAGGTGCAGTGAAGTTGGAGTATCCTGTCACATACCCCAAATTTGTAAAAAGATTTTATGTTTTAGTACACATTATGTTATAATTTTATTATAAAGTTTGTAATTAATGACCAAGTGGGGTCAAGGATAATTACATGTAATTGTTGAATATTTTATTAATTAATAAATGGAAGATGAGACAATAACTTAAGGAGGTTGTTAAATAAGTGTTTTACTGGTCACTTGGTGGAATAGGCTGGGTTGAGAGAATATTGACACTTGGCAGCATCCTCAAACTACCTCTAGTTGTTGCAGGAGGCAACTTCCCTATTTTTGTGGTCATGTTCCCCAAGAAAGTGGAACAAGAGCAAGTAGTTCATTAAGTGAAAATTGACCCAAAAGACCTAGGCATGCTAATAAAACTTCCCATTGAATTTAGATGAGGATTCTCATTCTTTACTTGTGAAAATTCTGAGTGAATTTAGCGCACAAGAAATTCAATGGAGGGGACTGGCAGAAGTTTTCTTTGAGTGAAAAGTGCTGAAGTTTTGAACTAGTGCAACGAATTTAAGCTGAGTTCATACTACTACAAGCAAAACAAATTATTGCTGAATACTTAGTACAGTTGCAGAGGTTTTCAAAAACAGTTCTTTCACCCAACGCTTTCAACCAGGTGAACCAATAGACAAGCTCGGGGGTCCTGAGACTTTCTGTTCAGCTATCTCCAGGAGTTGGTTGGGAGGAACATGATCCTTAAGTTGATGTCTCCTCTGTTACATTTCTAGGTTCTACATGTTCTTTCTAATTTCTCTATGCATACTTCGGATCAAGAAGAAATGAATTTAGGAAATAATATGTTATATTTATGTTCATGTGTTATTAGAATTATTGAAGGAAACATTTTACTGTGAAAAGATAAACAAATTCTAGATTAGATATGGATTAGGATAAATGATTAGAGTAATTTTGATTTTACTAATGGATAAAAAAAATACCTAATTGTATTTTTCCACACCTTCAAGAAGGTAGTACTCTAGTATAGTAGGTTAGATTATATTCTGATGGTTAAATCAAATGAAGAATGCATGATTAGGTTTATTACTTTTTATGGATTCTTTATAAGAATGTTCAGTAGTTCCTTAGTTAGAATGCACCTGTTAAAGAAGCTAGACATGAGTTATTTCCAAGAAAGATCTAAAAAAAAATATACACAGTGTGTGCCCCTTTTTACATAGTAAATAAAATTACTAGCTATAAGACTAATTATTATAAGTATACATAGTTAATAAAATATTATAAGAACAAAAAATAAATAAGCAGGAATCATTTAAAAACAGTAAAAAGAGGTATAGTAATTACTTAGGTAATTTCATTACTATTGTAAGTGAGAATCAAACATTAAATGCATTACAGTTAAATATTAACTCTGTAAAGATTTAAAAATAAATAAAATTGTACAAAAACCTAATTTAGAGAAACTCATAAATATGACCTTCTTTTCCTTCTCTTTTCCAGAGTAGGGTTAATACAATTTAACAATAAATTCTTTAAAGCAAAAATTCATCATTATACAGATACAAATTATCTATTTTATAAATAAACATAATTAAATAAAATATTCACAAAAACAGTATTAAAAGAGTTTGTCAAATATAAACTAAGAATAATTAAGTAAAGAACTTTTAAATTTTCCAGCCCAAGTACACAGTAAAAACTCAAGTTGTAGTAATCAACCATTATTTTTATTTATTTTCTAAAATAATTTTTTTTGCTAACAGAGGAAACTCAAACTCTGTTTTAAAACCAACATTTTGAAAATTTTCCTCTTTTAAACAAAACTGAAAATTATGGACTTAAACCGCAACAAAAACCCTATATTAATGTCTAAATAAAATACGTTTCCTTTTATCAATGTAAACATCATAGAATCAAAAGACTGCAAAATGTATCAAAATAACATGGGGCCTTTTCAAAACCAAACTGTCCTTATCATTTATCAGTCTTAACCACCCATTGATCGAGCCTTAAGGTTAGCATTATAAACAAGTCAACAAATTAAAAACCCGAACTTATTTTAAAAATAAAATTACAGCAGTTCCAACTTAATCTCGGCCCAATGGCCTATTCAAAAATAGCACTATGAAACAGGTTATGGCTGAAAAGGTTCCATAAGAAATTCATTGAAATATTCAAGTCACGGCTATATGGCCTTCCCAACAAATCGAGTACATCATAGCCATGACCAAGTAGAAATCAATCCAAGCGAAACAATATCAACCAAAACCCCATACACCCATCGTAGGAGGAACCTTAGGAATGAGACCAAGGCTTACTAGGTTGAACAAGAAGTGTGGAGTCCTTGCATGGAGTTTTTTGGTGGATTCCATCACACTACATCCAATCTAGAATCCTACACAAGTTAAACCATTTGGATGTTAAGCTCATTCTTAATTCAACTAATGAAGACGATAAATCTTTGAAACATTACAGAAGGTTTTAAACTTAAAAGAATATATACCTAGAGAGTTTGACCTCGGCCTCGTAGATGGTGACATAAATAGAACCCTAGCCATAATAAAGGATATGCCCAAGCAACAGGGAGAGCTACTATCAACAAGAATGTTCAAGTCAAAATACAAAACCACGATGAAAACAAAACCGAAAACACAGTGTTAACTCAGACAGAGTTCACAACTGCACAAATACACAAAGGGAATCCCTTGTAGAGGCAAAGAAATGGCGACAAAGGCCTCACACACAGAATAAAGAAAGGGTGATGAAGACCTCACACGTAGAAGAATTGTAATGGAAAAGAAGGCCTATACATACAGAGTTAAAGGAGTGGCATAATGGCCATGCAGCCATGAGCCTATGGCTCTCTCTCCTTAGTAGTAAAGGATAGGTTAAATGAAAAAAATTAGGGTTTTAAGAGACATATATCGTGAACCTCCAAAGTAAAAAACCCTAACCATTAATCATCGACCACGTGGAGTTCAATATGTTTTGAGTTGTGGGTTTTGCGCTAGAGTTCAAAAGCACTAGAGTATCCTGCATATAAAAAATTGTTTTTACATAAACTTCGATTACTAACTTAATCAAATCGATCAATATCTATATATTATAGGATGCATAATGTAAATGAAAAGGCATGATAGTTATAGCCCTCGCTCAAATAAGAATTTTAATTATAGAATGAGGACCTTGTAAATGATAGTTGTATGTGCAAAAAGACTCTTAAACCTTATTTAATATGTGTATAAACATACTTATAACAAGTAATAAGACTATTCGTAACATAGGTTAGAATCTTGGTTAAAAGTCTTATAAGTAAGGTTTCAAATATATAATGCTTAGAATAGCTCATAAGTCTTTATATTTTAAAATTACATAAATAAGATAATAAATTTTATCATATAAGATCTCTTAATGAGATTTAAACCATGCAAGAGTTTGGGAGTAGTTAGGTTCATTAAGAAATGAACTCTTAACCCATAAAACCAAAGCAGTTATACAACTGCATATGAACTATCATGGTAACAAGTAATAAGGTATCAAATGACCTGATATACAAATTTATCTTTCTCTAGAATTGTATATAAGATCCAATCTGAAAATAAATAAATGAAATTTTGATGTACAAGTTATAGTCTAAGTTAGGTATAAGAACATTTGGATTTATGTTTAGATTTCCAATTACTTATGCTTACAATAAATTAATTAAAACGTAAATATACAGTTTCAAAAATACCTCCTTTACTTTGATCAAAGCTGTAAATTAAACAAATATACTAGCATTTTTATTTATGCTAGTTGAGATAATTAAACTCGATCCGGAAACTGGTTACAAAACATCTTACCTGTAAAGAGACCTGTAAAAGAAGCACCACTTCACTGCATTAGATAAAAAGCTAAGTAAGCCTCGGACATGAACTAAAGTTCCTTCATGTTTACAAACAGTAAAACAAACTTTATCACATAGTAAACAAACAAATGTTTCAGTTCATGTTATTCCAAATCATCACCTGCTAAATCGACTATTTGACAATGATTTATGAAAGAAAATACTTAAGTATGCAGATCTAGAATTTAATAAAGGAATAAGTTCTAGTTTAAACGTAATTATGTTAATAGTTAATAGTTAAATGTCCCTCGGAAGTGACGATTGTAAAAATTTAATGTCATAAGAAAAATTTTAAATTTTTACAATATTTTGGGTTATTACATGTGGTATCAGAGCACACGTTCAGACACTAGGCCTGAATGCGGCTCAACCAGCATAGAAAAATAATAAATTAAATGCATGCATATTGATTATTACTTTTCCTTTTGAAATGTTATTACTAGAAAAATTTTCTGAGCTAAAACTGCAGGTATGGAAAGACTCAAGGAATATGCAGATGAAGAGTCCCCGTTTAATGAACAAAGTAATTCTAGAAAGGAACCAGTTCAGGAATAAATAACTAAAAATTCTTTGGAATTATTATAAATAGTTAAAGAATTAAGAATTGATATGGAAACAATTAAAAAGGAAAATGAAAGAATTCTGAGAGCTCAAGAAGAGTTGAACCGGATACTGATGGAAAAATTTCAGAGTGAAAAAAAAGATAAACAGATAGGATATGAAGATATGTCCTACCAACACAAAAGTAAAAATTCTAAATATTCTAAAATTGAAAGCAGCTCATCCTCAGGAAGAATCGTTAGTACACTAGTGATAGCAATGAAGATAATTACCATTCAAGAAAAAAAAAATTAAGCCTTATGAAGAAATTTCAGAAGAATTTAAGAAGATAAAACCACCAACTTTCAATGATGAAACTAAGAAAATAGAAGAAGTTGAATCATGGCTATCTGAAATGAAGAAGTATTTCCAAATCTATAATTACTCTAACCAGCTAAAAGCAAGGATGACCATTTACAACTTAACTGAGAAGGCAGCTATTTGGTGGCATGATTTAAAATGTGTAAAAGGTATTAGGGAAAAGAACATTAACTAGATACCTTTAAGAAATACTTTAAAAATATTTTTTTGTCAGAACAATACTACGAAGAGTGAGCTAAGGAATTTTATGAACTGATGTTGGGAACTATGAACATGAAAGAATTAAACAGTAAATTTTTAAGTTTGATACGTTACGTGCCTTACATTATGGATGAGAAGCCTAAGGTATAACAGTTTCTAAGTTGTTTACCTCTTCACATTAAAGACATAATTGAATACGATAATCCAAAAACCCTAGAGGAGGGTCACGTCCCCAACCCTTCCACAGGCGAAGAGGACGTGACCCCATGACGTTAACCATCTGGGCTAAGAGCCCCATGAACATGTGATTTCATAAAATGCTAAAACATAATGCTGAAATAAAATGATTTGAACTAGAACATGACATGCACAGATGCAATTGTTTATCGTACACAATGGAAACAACACACATTCATACAGCATTCATTCAACATTTTCATCATAATCATTAACAAAATATGATTGCGGAAGTAAAATGAGCAAGATCACTTATCTTATGAATAACTCGATCCACAACCAGCTACGTCGCTACAACGTTCCACCCAACCATAGGCTAGCATGCTCCTTAATATCTTAGTAGCACTGCCACCCCCGAGCTGGGCATGATTCTCCAAGGAATAAGGGAACAAGTAGGCTTACACATAGCCAAGGATACAGAAAGCATAGCCAAGCCAACACAGTTGGGTTTATCAGGCCGTCCAGGAGTTGGGAAAGGCTAAATGCTAAGCTGGTGGGCTCATTATAGAGCCAAGAACACCTACACCAGAACTAGCCTGACTTCTAAGACACCCACACACACCCAACACAAGGAATGAGTCCCTTCTCTGCTACACAGTCCCTCAGGCCCTGCATTCCCTTCCAGTGCTATTTAGGGGTTTTGGAGAAGAAAGCCAGCCCTCTAGCCCTGTCTATGTGGTTTCCAGCCACCAGGTTTATCAAGCAAACCAAGCCCCCATCCCTGCTCCCTACACAGCTCGAAGACCAACCATTGCACGTAGGAAATTAAATAGCAATTACAACTTAACAAAGGAAATGATTCCTGAGTCATTCTTGGCCCTATCGTGGCCAAAACGACTCCTAGTGAATTACAACAGGCCAATGAACGTATCAGTGCACACAATTGACAACATGGGGGAAAAAAACCGTCCCAAAATGTATCAGCATACAATACCAACAAATGTGGGGAACAACAGCACGTCCCAGGTAATGAATACACCGGAAGACTTACACAGACCACGCTGGGGAAGAAATTACAGTCTCCCAGCCTGTGCGTGAGTAACAACAATGCAGGACACAGAGCATGAGAGAAGATTTGCGCCCAGTTCCCAATGCGGGTAGAGAACACACCTGATTCCTCGTTGGGGAACAATGGGAATGACGGTGGAGACGACTTCTCCCTCCTGGCTGCACGAGACCAATAGAACAGGAAATACCTGTGCGTGAGAGGATAAACAGACAATGGAGAGGATGAGCAGACAATGGAGATCCCGTGAAATTGAAGGGGCGTGAATTTTTTTTTTTGCACTGTCCTGGAAGAGAGTAGCAATCTCCTATGCATGTGGATGAGCAGAAAATCATGAGGTACAACATGTCATGGATATAACATGCAGTCAAGAGAATGAATGAAGGGCGTATTCGTCCCTCTGTCCATCGTGAGGTTCATTACTGGTGGAGTGTGCGTGTAGGCAAGGACTGATAGTCCTGCCACCCCACTCCCAAAGACAATAACTGCCTCAACCACCAGCAGCAATTCCCAATTGTGGTGGTTGGATAAAACAAGGAAACATGAAACATGGATTTTTCCCCCATTGGCTAAGGTTTGACAATTTCCCCACCCTTATCCTTGTGAAAATCATGGCCCTTCTCAATTTAGTTTCCACGATCATAGCTGGTCAGGTTCATTTAATTAAAGATGCATATTTACATGATGCTAAAACTTGATATGTATTCCGCATGCCCCTATGTACCATCGATGACAAAATTTAAACCCAAAACATAGCATAACCGATCAATGGTGGGGCCTTGGCCTTTAGCTCCAAACCATGATCATTACAATATATACATCATGTACATCTAATGGAACGGGGTCAAAACCAGGGTGTGACATTCCCCTCCCCCTTCAATAGCACTGTCCTCAGTGCTTTACAAAATTTTGAACAAAATGCTACACTGGTATCGCCTCAGTGTTCCGCAAGATTGAAAAAAAATGGATGTGCCAATCGCATGGCATCCTCCAGCTCCCATGTAGCCTCTTTAGGTCTATAGTGCTCCCATTACACCTTTACCTGACCTATGGCTCGGTTCCGGAGCATTGTGACCTTCCTGTCGAGGATGCGCATTGGCTCAATTCGGAACTCTCCCTCAGGTTCCACCTGAATCACATCCCAATTTATCACATGGTTAGGATCATTTACATATCTCTTAAGCAAAGAAACATGAAAAAAATTATGAGCTCTAGTGCTAGCAGGCAATGCAAGTCTATATGCAACTGGCCCTATTCTTTCAAGCACTTCAAACGGTCCACAGTATCTTGGTGACAACTTGGCACAACCGCCAAGCTTCAAGGAAATTTTCATTGCCCTCACTCTGAGGTAAACATGATCCCCAACACTGAACTCCCTATTCACCCTATGCTTATCTGCATAGCTTTTATGTCTGTCCTATGCTCCTTTCAGATTCTGCCTGATCTTTACAACCTCTTGCTCCATTTCTTTGAGCAATTCTGGTCCAAGCACAATCCTGTTCACTGGGTTATCCCAAGTCACTGGTGTCCTACACCTTCTTCCATACAAATATTCATACGGACTCATCCTTAAGGATCCCTGTTGTCCATTGTTATAATCAAACTCCACCAAATGTAAGTAATCTTCCCACTTGGTTGGTTTGTCCATTACGTACATGCGAAGCATATATTCAAGCACCTGATTAACTCTCTCTATTTTCCCATCTGTCTGACGATGGTATGCAGTGCTGAAGTTTAGCTTTGTACCCAAATCTGCAAACAACCCGTTCCAAAAGTTGGAAGTGAACTTGACATCTCTGTTTGAGACTATTTCCTTTGGAAATCCATGCAATTTAAATATATCCTTCATGAATATCTTTGCAATGTCATCTGTCTTATGCGTAGACTTCACCGTTATAAAATGTACTTCCTTTGTCAACTTGTCCACCACAACCATGATGGAATCATGTTGTCTCCAAGTCATCGGCAATCCTGTAATAAAATCCATGGAAATAACTTCCCATTTCCATTCTGGAACTGGCAAAGGCTGCAACAAACCTGCTCGATGTTGATGTTCAACCTTTACCTGTTGACATTTCATACACCTTGAAATGTATTCAGCCAAGTCCTTTTTCATTCTTGGCCAAAAGTACTGCTTTCTAGCTGTAGCAATTGTCTTCTAATATCCTGGGTGACCAGAATATGGAGCTTGATGGATTTCATCCATGACAACTCTCCTCAAATATGCTACATCTGGAATATAAATTCTTCCTTTATAAGTGAGAAGTCCGTCTTCTTCCAATTTATATCCCTCCTAACTCTTCTCAAGACTTTGCTGCTGCAATTTGTCTTTTACCTGCTCATACAATTCATCTTCAGCAGCATGACTAACAATCTGCTGCCTCAAATCTGATTGCCAAATACTAAGGGTTGCCACATGCATTTCTTGCACCTTCCTACTGAGTGCATCAGCTACCTTATTCTCTTTTCCCTTTATGTGCTTGATTTCAAAATCAAACTCACATAAAAACTCCAGCCATCTTGCTTGCCTGGCATTCAAAGTAGGCTGATCAAACAAATACTTCAATCCACAATGATATGTTCTGAGCTCAAATTTCTTACCCATCAAGTAATGCCTCCACATCTTGAGAGCATGTACTATGGATGCAAGCTCTAGATCATGAGTGGCATAGTTCTTCTCATGTTCCTTCAACTTTCTTGACTCATAGCATATCACGTGGTTGTCCTACATAAGGACTCCTCCAAGCCCTTGTCTGCATGCATCGGTACACACCACAAAATCTTTCTCTGGATCTGCAACCTTCAATACTGGTGCACTGGTGAGAAGATTCTTCAATCTCTGGAAACTTTCTTCGCACCTTGATTTCCATTCGAACGTCATCCCCTTCTTTTGCAAAGAAGTGATGGCATGTGCAACTTTGGAGAATCCCTCAATGAATCTCCTGTAGTATCCTGCAAGTCCCATAAAAGATCTTACATCTGTCACATTTCTTGGAGTAGGCCAATTCATAATGGCTTCAATCTTTTCAGGGTCCACAGATATACCCTCCTCTGAGATAATGTGACCCAAATACTGAATTCTATCTCTATAGAAGTCACACTTGCTCAATTTCGCATGCAACTGATGCTCCCTAATCAATTTCAATGTCAATCTCAAATGCTCGTCATGCTCTTCCTCATTCTTAGAATAAACAAGAATGTCATCAAGGAAAACAAGAACACACTTGTCCAAATACCTGCTGAAGACACTATTCATGAGGCACATAAATGTAGCTGGTGCATTTGTGAGACCAAATGGTACCACTACAAACTCATAATTCCCATACCTTGTTCTGAAGGTTGTATTATGAATGTCTTCATCCTTGATTCTCACCTGATGGTAACCAAACCTCAAGTCAATCTTGGAAAATACCTTTGCTCCTCTCATTTGATCAAAGAGGTCATCAATCCTAGGAAAAGGATATTTATTCTTCACAATAACCTTGTTCAACTATCTATAATCAATACATAACCTGAGTGTACCATCTTTCTTTCTTACAAACAAAACTGGTGCTCCCCAAGGAGACACACTCGGTCGGATATACTTATTTTCCAACAACTCTTGCAGTTGCATCTTCAACTCTAGCATCTCTAGTGTACTCATCCTGTAGGGTGCCTTGGACACTGGTGCTACTCCTGGCACAAGTTCAATAGTGAAGTCAATGTCCCTCTTTGGAGGAAGCCCTGGAATTTCATCAGGAAACACATCCCTAAATTCCTGTAACACCTGATAGTCCTCCAATCTCGAAGTTTCATCTCCTGATGTCTCCAAGATATGAGCTGCATACAACTAGCAACCCTTCCTACAGAACTTCTTCAATTGCATTGCTGAAACCTGCCTTACTGAAATCACCTTTGGAATACCTTTCACAACTACTAGGTTACCTTCTTCATTCATGCATTCGAAAGTCTTATGGTAACAATCAAGCTTCACGCTATGAGCTTCTAACCAGTCCATTCCAATGAGAACATCATAGGAACCAAGGGGTAGAACATTTAGATCTACACAAGTGACCAATCCATTCATGACCAATGGACATTTCTCTACCACTTCACTGACCTTTTTCTTAGTTCCAGTGGCTAGCTGAACTAACCAAGAATTCCTATGCTTTAATTTCTTAAAAGCACAAATCTCCACTACTCTAGGAGTAATGTAACTGTGTGTAGAACCAGGGTCAATCAAAATAGAAAAAGATTGCTCAACAATCTTACCTGCTACTTCAACCACCATTGACCGGTGATCTACCTGGCGGTCCTCCAGTGCTGCATAAATCCTAGGGACTGCCCTTGCTACTTGACCCATTGTTTCTACTTCTTGAATGCTATAAGATGGCCTTGCACTCTCATTCTCGAGTGGAAAATTCCGACGCATGTGGGGTCCTCCACATTTCCAACATTGAAGTGGCCCTCTATCCTGTTGTGGATCTTTAGGCTTTTCTCCTGTCACTCCAACTGGCTTACTCGCAGCTTGAGATGGTTGCTTCTGCTGATTCCTGAAATTAGAGGGTTTGAAACCTTTCTTTATTTGTTCAAACTTCTCATTCTTCTTATCCTTCCATGCCTTATGGTAATCCGGCTTACCTTTGCTTTGCTCATAGCAATACTTATCTTTTCTTATTACTTCTTCAAGAGTTCTAGGTTCATAAAACTCAATTCTATCTTTGTAAGACTATGGTAATCCACTCAGAAAACGTTGGACCTTCACTTTTTCATCTCTGATGTATCAGACATACCCCAACAGTTCCAAAAAATTATTCGCATATTCTTCCATGGTCCAATGTCCCAATCTCAGCTCATGGAACTCCTTAATCTTGTCATCATAATACCTGTCAGAGAGGTATTTCTGCTTGAAATACTTCTTGAACTGTTTCCACTTAAGTCTCCTTTCACTGATCCTCTTTACTTGCTTGAAGTGTTCCCACCAAATGGATGCCCTTCCATTCAGATTGAATATGGCAACTCTTGCCTTCATGTTCCATGAGTAATCATGCACTTGGAAGTACTTCTTTATCCCAAGAAGCCAAGCTTCAGCCTCTTGTCCAGTCTTTACCTCACCATCAAATGTAGGAGGTTTATATTTCTTAAATTCATCCTGAGAGCGATCCCTATGGTGTCTCTTTCTTTTTCTTTTATGAGAAGAAGGACTTGAATCCCCGTTGGATTCTTCAGAATCAGATGATCCACTAAAAGTCCTTTTCCTTCTCCTTTTACTGCTCTTGCTTCCTTCTGGTCTTGCTGTACCTCATCCAGAGTCTATATTTCTTTGCAAGTCTGTTAAACTTTGCAACATAGAAGCATTCAGTTGATGCTGCTTTTCCTGGGCTTTGATCAAGCTTCTCATGGTGGCTGCAACATCTGACGGTGTCTCTTGGAATATCCTTCCATTAGACTCTATGTAATCATTTCTATTATGGACATTTTCTCCCATGGCATCTCACGCATGCTCATAAGAATCCTGAGCATCATACTCGTCATGGGTTCTCATAACTGAACCACCACTTACTTATCAAACTGCACTACCTGGAATACTGCCCTTGAAGGTGACTATGATTCTGCAAACGTGTTAGTAACACAAATGTTAGATGCATAACATTGATATAAATCAGAATCACTTACCTTCTCCTGGAATAATCATAAAATAACAATTGCCCAAACACAAGATTTTCTTCATCAAAGAACGTATGTCCGAGGGGGACGACGGGGGTCAAGTGGCGCATAAGATCGCTGCCACTTTCTCATTTTCAGCCCTAAAAATTCCACTTAAAAACAACTAAAAATTCCACTTAAAAACAACTAAAAATCCCATTGAAAAACAGTCAAAATCTGCTAGGAAATCCACTTGAAAACTCAAAATCTCCTTTGCAGAATCGACTCTTATTTCAACTATCGATCCGACGTTTCGACAGTCCAAACCACTAACTTCTCCGCTGTATCAGCGATCGAAACCACTAAAGTTTTTTGACGTTCATCGAAAATCGGAACAACTAAGAACTATCATATCAGCAATCGGATCTTCTAACCCTTCGGAAGGTTAGTTCACTAAACAACCGCGACGATGGGAAGTGATCTCACTACGGGTTCCACGAACCATACTCATTGACTGTTGGAAGCTCTATCCACTAACTTCATCCGATGTGTCGGCGGTCCCATCGTCTAAATTTTTTCGACGCTTCCAGCTCTTCAGAAAAAATTCCTCCTTTGTCCGCCGCCGCATCGGCTGCCCAAATAGCTAACTTTTCCAATGATCTCAATCACTTAGAAATTTTCAAATTTTCATCCTCGTCAGCTCAAATTTCTTCTTTTCATCGGCAAATTAGTTCTATCAATGGCCGCAACGGCAGAACACATTCTTCGATTTTCTCCCGATAGGCGACCCAGCCTGATCGGTATCGACAGTCTTTTCTCGTCGAAAGGCTAGTGCTTTTGGCTTCCGCAACGACAGGTGCATGAACCACTATTTTCTTCCAATCGGACGTTGAATCACTTAAAAAAAAATTAACTTTTTTGTACAGCGTTGACGGTCGGAGGATTTTCGCGTTGGATGCGTAGTCCTTTAGCCATCCGCAACAGTGGACGCTCGATCAGCTATTTTCCTCCGACGATGTCAAACACTTAGAAAAATTTCAGTGATTTTCCTTCCGAATGTCCAGTTGGGCATGCTTCCTCCTAGCGCTTCCACTGCATCAGAAGTCTGTTCCACTAGCTCTTCCGCTACATCGGAAATCTTTCCCACTAACTCTTCCGATGATCCGACTATTCAAACACTTAGAAAATTTTGAATTTTCCAGTCATTCCTTGATTTTTGCTGGGCAGAAAGAAATATTGCTTCTGTCCCTGCATATTTGTGGTCCATTCAGGCCCATGCTACAACATGAGATCTGATACCATGTTGTCACGTCCCCAACCCTTCCACAGGAGAAGAGGACGCGACCCCATGACGTTAACCATCCGGGCTAAGAGCCCCATGAACATGTGATTTCATAAAATGCTAAAATAGAATGCTGAAATAAAACGATTTGAACTAGAACATGCACAGATGCAATTGTTTATCATACGCAGTGGAAACAACACACATTCATACAACATTCATTCAACATGTTCATCATAATCATTAACAGAATATGATTGCGGAAGTAAAATGAGCAAGATCACTTATCTTATGAATAAATTGATCCACAACCAGCTACGTCACTACAACGTTCCACCCAACCATAGGCCAGCGTGCTCCTTAATCTCTCAGCAGCGCTGCCACCCCCGAGCTGGGCATGATTCTCCAAGGAATAAGGGAACAAGCAGGATTACACATAGCCAAGGATACACAAAGCATATCCAATCCAACACAGTTGGGTTTATCATGCCATCTAGGAGTTGGGAAAGGATAAATGCTAAGCTGGTGGGCTCATTACAGAGTCAAGAACACCTACACTAGAACTAGCATGACTTCTAAGACACCCACACACACCCAACACAAGGAATCAGTCCCTCAGGCCCTGCATTCCCTTCCAGTGCTATTCAGGGGTTGTGGAGAAGAAATCCAGCCCTCTAGCCCTGTCTATGTGGTTTCCAGCCACCAGGTTTATCAAGCAAACCAAGCCCCCATCCCTGCTCCCTACACAGTCCGGAGACCAACCATTGCACGCAGGAAATTAAACAGCAATTACAACTTAACAGGGGAAACGATTCCTGAGTCGTTCTTGGCCCTATCGTGGCCAAAACGACTCCTAGCGAATTACAACAGGCCAATGAACATATCAGTGCACATAATTGACAACATGGGGGAAAACAACCATCCCAAAATGTATCAGCATACAATACCAACAAACGTGGGGAACAACAGCACGTCCCCGGCAATGAATACATCGGAAGACTTACACAGACCATGCTGGGGAATAAATTACAGTCTCCCATCCTGTGCGTGAGTAACAACAATGTAGGACATAGAGCATGAGAGAAGATTTGCGCCCAGTTCCCAATGCGGGTAGAGAACATACCCGATTCCTTGTTGGGGAACAATGGGAATGATGGTGGAGATGACTTCTCCCTCCTGGCTGCATGAGACCAACAGAACAGGAAATACCTGTGCGTGAGAGGATAAATAGACAACGAAGAGGATGAGCAGACAATGGAGATCCCGTGAAATTGAAGGGGCATGAATGTTTTTTTTTTGCGCTGTCCTGGAAGAGAGTAGCAATATCCTATGTGCGTTGATGAGCAGACAATTGTGAGGTACAATAGGCCATGGAGATAACACGCAGTCAAGAGAATGAATGAAGGGTGTATTCATCCCTGTGTCCATCGTGAGGTTCATTGCTGGTGGAGTGTGCGTGTAGGCAAGGACTGACAGTCCTACCACCCCACTCCCAAAGACAATAACTGCCTCAACCACCACCAGCAATTCTCAATTGTGGTGGTTGGATAAAACAAGGAAAGATGACACATGGGTTTTTCCCCCATTGGCTAAGGTTTGACAATTTCCCCACCCTTATCCTTGTTAAAATCATTCCCCTTCTCAATTTAGTTTCTGCGATCATAGCTGGTCGGGTTCATTTAATTAAAGATGCATATTTACATGATGCTAAAACTTGATATGTATGCCACATGCCCTGATGTACCATCAGTGACAAAATTTAAATCCAAAACATAGCATAACCGATCAATGGTGGGGCCTTGGCCTTTAGCTCCACACCATGATCATTACAATAAATACATCATGCACATCTAATGCAACGGGGTCAAAACCGGGGTCTGACAAGGAGGCTATGTGAAAGGAAAATTTTTGCTATGAGCAGAACCGCAAAAAGGAAAGCATGTCAAACTGGAAGGCTAAGAGGTCTAATAATTTTGAACATTAGAATAAGGGTTTTGTACCTAACCGCAATTTTAGGAATAATAACACACGTAATTTTTCTAATAATAATTTTCAAGGAAATAAAGGTAATTCATAGTTAAACCCTAAAGGCCCTAGAAATAAAGAACCTGATAATAATCAGAGAAATTACATTAAGAAAAATGAACGTAAAGAACCAGTAAAGTGTTGGGAGTGTAATGGACCTCATTATGCATCAGTCTGCCCTAACAAAAATAAGATTGTCAGCAACATACATATGGTGCAGGAGGAGATGAATGTTGGTGACTTAGCAAGGAGACAATTCCTAGGATCAACCTGGTGCTGGAAAACAGGCATGTGGATTATCAAAATTCAATGGTGGAAGTAGAAGGTAAGCTGAATCAAAAATCCATTTCTATCTTAATTGACCCAAGGGCTAGCCTAAGTTATATTTCTCTTGATTTAGTTGAAAAATGCAAGTTATCAATAGAAACGTTTACAAATTCATGGTTAGTTCAACTGGCTACCAGAGCAAAAAGAAAAGTGATTAGTTTTGTAAAATATTGGACTGTAAGTATGGATCAGTTTGAGACCTCTGTGAAGCTTAATGTACTTCCTTTAGGCTCTTATGATATTTTAATTGGTATGGACTGGTTAGAACATCATAGAGTAGTTCTGAACTATTTTGATAAAACTTTTACTTGCGTAAATAATGAAGGAGAAATAGTAACCGTAACAGGAATCCCTAGGAAAACAACTATCAGAAAAATATCTGCTTTGCAATTAAAGAGAGTTGTTCGAAAGGGTTGTAAATCCTTTGCTGTAATAGTAATTAACGAAGAACATACTAATAATGAATATAAACTAAAAATGGAAGATATTCCAATCCTAAGGGGGTAGTCGGATGTATTTCCAGAAGAAATTCCAGGATTGCCTCTGGTAAAGGGAGTTATACTTCACTATTGAGTTGGTACTTGGTGCAGTGCCCAACTCAAAAGCCCCTTATTAGATGAATATATTGGAAATAAATGAATTAAAATCACAATTAAAGGAACTTATTAATAAGAAGTATATAAGACCCAGTGTGTCTCCTTGGGGAGCACTTATTATTTTTGTTAAAAAGAAGGACGGTATTCTATGCTTATGTATTGATTACCGTCAACTTAATAAAATGACCATTAAGAATAGATACCCGTTGCTCCTAATAGATGATCTATTTGATCAGCTACGTGGAGCTACTGTATTTTCAAATATTGATTTACGATATGTTTATCACCAGGTCCGAATCAAAGATGAAGACATTTTTAAAACAATTTTTAGGACCATATATGGTCACTATGAGTTTGTTGTTATGCCATTTGGGCTTACTAATGCCCTGTTTATCTTCATCTTCTTACTGAATAATGTATTGCATAATTACCTTGATAAATTTGTGGTGGTATTCATTGATGACATTCTAATTTATTCTAAGTCGAAAGAAGAACACGAGGAGCACTTAAAAATTGTTTCACAAGAATTGCGAGAACATCATCTTTATGCTAAATTTAGTAAGTGTGATTTCTTTAAGGATAAAATACAGTACTTGGGCCATGTAGTAACTAAACAAGGGATCTCAGTTGATCCAGAAAAGATAAAAGCGATTGAAGAATGGGCATTCCCAAAGGACATGACTGATGTACAGTCATTCATGGGGATTACAGGCTACTATCGAAGATTCATTGAGAGGTTCTCAAGAATCGCAAATCCCATAACTTCTTTACAGAAGAAAGGGAAGAAATTCAAGTGGAATAAAAGGTGTGAAGAAAGTTTTAAAAATTTTAAAACATTACTAAATACTGCACCAATCTTAAGAATTGATGATCCTAATAAAGACTTTGTAGTATGCACTGACGCATGCAATGACGGTCTAGGTGGAGTTTTAACTCAAGAAGGACACGTAATTGCATATGAGTATAGGAAGCTTCAGATGTAATGTCCCTAGTTTCGACCCCGTTTGCATGATGTATATATTGTAATTAATCGTGGTGAGGAGCTCAAGGCAAAAGCCCCACCATCGACTTGGTTGTGTATGTTTCGGCAATGGGGATAATTGTCGGTGATATGTCGTGCCATAAGGCACATTATAATTCGGCATCATGTAAACCCGCACATCAATTTAAAATAAACCACAACCAGCTACGGCAGTGCAACGTTGAATGAAAAGGGCATGGTTCCAAAGGATAAGGGGTGGGGGATGTCAAACCTTGGTTTATGGGGGAAAAACCCATGTTTTATTACCTTGTTGTCTCACCACCTTTGTTGTTTTGTCACCTTTTGTCTCATCCAACCTTGTTAACCTATTTAATGCTCAGCTAGTGGTTGAGGCAGTTATTTCCTTTGGTGGTGGGTGTGGCAGGACTGTCAGTCCTTTGCCCACATGCCCACTCCACCCATGTCTGCCCATTCTTCTCCCTCACGCACTCTTCCCTGGTTAGTTCACTCTACCACGATTTTGGTTGGTTTTTTTCTCCTCACGCACAGGCTCTGGACGATTTTGGTCTCACACAGGCATTTTCTTCCTCTCTTCACAAGTTGCTGAGCACCCACAACCTGCAAATTCGCGTCCTCCCTATTGTGTGTGCATCCACAGACAAAAACGGAGCCGTTTTTTCTCACGCAGGGCCTCCATTGTCTGTTCCTTTCCTTGCTGGTTCGGATTGTTTAACCACGCACAGGTATTCTTCTGTTTGGGGCGCACATGGAGAGCTGAGAGCCATGCTCTTGCATCCACGACTGACTGTGAAGGGCCATTCACGTTTTTGGCTATCTCACAGGCTATTTGGGTCGTTTTTCTCGGCTGTAAGTTGTGCTCACTGATAGATTCGGGGTTGTAGTTTTCCCCATGTTGTGAATGTCATTACTGTTACGTCTGGGGCTGTTGTAAATTCGAGTGAGAGTCATTTTGGCCACGATAGGGCCAAGAATGAATCAGAATTCGTTTTCCCGGTTTAAGCTGTGACAGCTAAGTAATTGCCTGAGTGCAATGGTTAATCTTCGGACTGTGCTAGCTTGGCTTGTCTGTTGAAAGCCTGTGAAACCCAGCCGTGTTAGTTTGTTGTTTGTGCCCCTTGGCTATGTATAAGCCTGCAATTGACCCTTATTACGGAGGAATCATGCCCATCTTGGGGGTGGCAGCGTTGCTGAGAGATTGATGAGCACGCTGGCCTATGGTTGGGTGGAACGTTGCAGCGACGTAGCTGGTTGCAGGCGAGTTCTCCATCAAAATATAAGTACTGCTGTTTACTTCATCTCTGTAATTTATATTGATGTTAAATGCTGGAATGTCTGTGTTTTCTTCCGCTGATTATTTGAAGGAATGTGCATCCCTGTATGATGAATTATGCCTATTGTTTAGGCTTTTAATTTCATCATTGATATCCTCTGTTTTATGTTCATGGGCTATTTGCCCGGCTGTGTTTGATGTCCGTTGCGTCCTCTTCGTCGGTCGGAGGCATGGGGACGTGACATCAGATTCATGAGAAAAACTACACAAGCTACGATTTAGAGTTGGCTTCCATCATACATGCTTTGAAGATATGCCGCCATCACTTAATTGAAAGAAAATTTATGTTAATGATAGATAATAAAGGATTAAAATATTTTTTGGATCAACCTAACTTAAACGCAAGGCAAGCTAGGTGGCTAGAATTCCTTAGAGAGTATGATTTTGAAATCCAACATATTAAGGGAAAAGAAAATAAGGTTGTTGATGCTCTAAGTAGAAATGAAAGGATGAATTTTATAGTAGCAGTCAGCACTTATAAAATATATTTAGAAGAATAGTTAAGGGAAGGAGTAAAACTGGATGAAAATTATCAGAAATTACAAGAAAAAGTAGCAGAAAATTTAACTGAAAGTTTAAGTACAGGGTATAGTCTAAAAAAAAAAGGATTAATACTATATAAAAATAGGATGTATATACCTAATGTACCTAAAATTAAGCTAATAATTTTAAATGAAATTCATAAGACTCCTTACTCAAGACATCCTGGTTATCAGAAGATATAACCATGTTACAAAAGGATTATTTTTGGCTAAACATGAAGAATGAACTGGAAGAATACATTGCCGAGTGTTTTGAATGTCAACAATTTAAGACTGAACACCAACATCCAGCTGATTTACTACAACCATTACCCATCCCTAGCTGGAAATGGGAAATAATCAATCTTGATTTTATTACGGGTCTACCTAGAAATCAGAATCTGAATGACTTGATAATGGTAGTCATTGATAAACTTAGTAAAGCATCTCATTTTATACCTGTAAAGACCACCTACAAGACTGCTAATATTGCCCATATATTCATGAAACACATATTTCGTTTACATGGGATACCGAAAGTTATAATTTCAGACAGAGACCCTAAGTTTACGGGCGATTTCTGGAATTATTTGTTTAAAGGCCTGAATACTACTTTAAATTTCAGTACCTCTTTTCATCCCCAGATGGATGGACAGACTAAAAGGGTGAATCAAGTGTTGGAAGATATGCTTAGAATGCATGTTAAGGAATAACAAGGTAAATGGGAAGATTACTTACACCTGGTTGAGTTTTCTTACAACAATCACTACCAAGATTCAACAAGATATAGCCCATTTGAAATTTTGTAAGGCAGAAAGTGCAATACCCCCATCTCATGGAGTAACCCAATTGACAGGTTAGTACTAGGACCTGAACTACTAAAGGATATTGGATTAATTGTAAAACAAGTGCAAGGTAACTTAAAAGTTGCACAAGATAGACATAAAAGTCAAGCAGATCTTAAACAAACTCAAAAAGAGTTCCAGGTGGGTGAACATGTATTTATAAAGGTAAGGCCTAAAAAGAGTTCTTTGAAATTAGGAATTTGTGCTAAGTTGGCACCCCAATATTGTGGACCTTTTGAGATACTATCCAGAATGGGCCAGGTGGCATATCAATTGGCTTTACCGCCAAACTTGAAGGTTCATAATGTTTTTCATATCTCTATATTAAAAAAATATGTACATGATGCTACTCATGTTATAAATTGGAATGATGTGTAGGTGGAACCCGAAGGAGATTTTCTAATGGAACCAGATTGTATCCTCAAAAGGAGGGAGATATTTCTTCGAAATCGCACCATTGGTCAAGTGAAGGTGCAGTGGAAGCACCTTAGTCCAGTAGAAGCCTCCTGGGAATTGGAGAGTCGTATGCGGGCCACATATCCAATTCTATTCCATGGAAATTCTGAGGACGAACAATAAATAACATCGAGGACGATGTTATATTTAAGGGGGTGTGTATGTCACATACCCCAAATTTGAAAAAAAAAATTATGTTTAAGGATAAATTATGTTATAATTTTATTATAAAGTTTGTAATTAATGACCAAGTGGGGTCAAGGATAATTGCATGTAATTGTTGAATATTTTATTAATTAATAAATGAAAGATGAGACAACAGCTTAAGGAGGTTGTTAAATGAGTCTTTTACTGGTCACTTGGTGGAATAGGTTGGGTTGAGAGAACATTGACACTTTGCAACATCCTCAAACTACTTATAGTTGTTGTAGGAGGAAACTTCCCTATTTTTGTGTTCATTTTCCCCAAGAAAGTGGAACAATAGTAGGTGGCTCATTAAGTGAAAACTGGCCCAAAAGACCTAGGGATGCTAATAAAACTTCCCATTGAATTCATTTGAGGATGCTCATTCATTACTTGTGAAAATTTTGAGTGAATTTAGTGCACAAGAAATTAGATGGAGGGGACTAGCAGAAGTTTTCTTTCAGTAAAAAGTGCTGAAGTTTTGAACTAGTGCGGTTGATTTAAGATGAGTTCATACTACTACAAGTAGAATAGATTATTGTTGAATACTCAGTAGAGTTACAGGTTT
This sequence comes from Pseudotsuga menziesii, assembly GCA_001517045.1. NCBI lineage: Eukaryota > Viridiplantae > Streptophyta > Pinopsida > Pinales > Pinaceae > Pseudotsuga > Pseudotsuga menziesii. Next base: position 58,119 of record LPNX010957168.1, read on the forward strand.
CCTAAACCAGTTCTTTCACCTAGTGCTTTCAACTAGGTGAACCAGTAGACAGGCTCGGGGGTCCTGAGACATTCTGTTCAACTATCTCTAGGATTTGGTTGGGAGGAACATGATCCTTAAGTTGTTGTCTCCTCTGTTACAATTCCAGGTTCTACATTTCTTTCTAATTTCTCTATGCATACTTAGGATCAAGAAGAAATGAATTTAGGAAATAATATGTTATGTTTATGTTCATATGTTATTAGAATTATTGAATGAAATATTTTACTGTTAAAAGATAGACAAATTATGGATTAGATATGGATTAGGATAAATGATTAGAGTAATTTCAATTTTATTGATGGATAAAAAATACCTAACTGTATTTTTGTACACCTTCAAGAAGGTAGTACTCTAGTACAGTAGGTTAGATTAGATTCTGATGGTTAAATCAAATGAAGAATGCAGGATTAGGTTTATTGCGTTTTACATATTCTTTGTAAGAATGTTCAGGAGTGCCTTAGTTAGAATGCACCTGTTAAAGAAGCTAGATATGAGCTATTTCCAAGAAAGATTTAAAAAAAATATACATAGTAAATAAAATTACTAGCTATAAGCCTAATTACTACAAGTATACATAGCTATTAAACATTATAAAAACATAAAAATAAATAAGCAGGAATAATTTAAAAACAGTAAAAAGAGGTATAGTAATTACTTAGGTAATTTCATTACTAATGTAAGTGAGAATCAAACTTTAAATACATTACAGTTAAATATTAACTCTGTAAATATTTAAAAATAAATAAAATTGTACAAAACCCTAATTTAAAGAAACTGATAAATATGACCTTCTTTTCCTTCTCTTTTCCAAAGTAGGGTTAATACAATTTAACCATAAATTATTTAAAGAAAAAAATCATCATTATACAAATACAAATTATATATTTTATAAATACACTGAATTAAATAAAATATTGACAAAAACAGTATTAAAATTGTTTGTCAAATATAAACTAAGACTAATTAAGTAAAACCCTTTTAAATTTTCCAACCCAAGTACACAGTAAAACCTCAGGTTTTACTAATCAACCCTTATTTTTATTTATTTTCTAAAATAAATGTTTTTACTGACAGAGAAAACTCAAACTTTGTTTTAAAACCGACATTTTGAACATTTTCCTCTTTTAAACAAAATTGAAAATTAAGAACTTAAACCGCAATAAAAACCCTATATTAATTTCTAAATAAAATACATTTTATTTTATCAATGTAAACACCGTAGAATCAAAAGAATGCAAAATATATTAAAATAACATAGAGCCTTTTCAAAACCAAATTGTCCTTATCATTTATCAGTCTTAAGCACCCACTGATCGATTCTTAAGTTTAACATTATAAACAAGTCAACAAATTAAAAACCCTAACTTATTTGAAAAATAAAATTACAGTAGTTCCAACTTAGTCTCAGCCCAATGGAATGTTCAAAAATAGCACTGTAAAACAAGTTATGGCTGAAAAGGTTCCATAATAAATTCATTGAAATATTCAAGTCATGGCCAGATGGCCTTCCCAACAAATCAAGTACATCGTAGCCATGACCAAGTAGAAATCACTCCAAGTGAAACAGTATCAACAAAAAACCCATACACCCATCGCAGAAGGAACCTCAAGTATGAGACTGAGGCTTACTAGGTTGAACACAACGCGTGGAGTTTTTCGGTGGCTTCCAGCACACAACAGCCAATCCAGAATCCTGCACAAGTTAAACCATTTGGGTGCTAAGCTCATTCTTAATTCAAATAACGAATTCAGTAAATCTTTGAAACATTACAGAAGGTTTTAAACTTAAAATAATATATACCTGGAGATTTTTACCTTGGCCCCATAGATGGTGACATGAACAGAACCCTAGCCACAAGAAATGGTATGCCCGAGCAACGGGGAGAGCTACTGTGAACAATAATGTTCAATCCAAAAGCCAAAACCAAGATGAAAACAAAACCAAAAACACATTGTTAACTCAGAGAGAGTTCACAACTGCACAAATACATGAAGGGAATCCCTCACAAAGACAAAGAAATGGAAACAAAGGCCTCACGCACAGAATAAATCAAGGGCAATGAAGACAATAGACATAGAAGAATTGTAATGGAAAATAAGTCTTGTACATATAGATTTAAAGGAGTGGAATAAAGGCCATGCGACTCTCTCTCCTCAGTAGTAAAAGGATAGGTTAAATGCAAAACTTTAGGGTTTAAGAGACATATATAGTGAAGCTCCAAAGTAAAAAACCCTAACCATTAATCATCAACCAGGTGGAGTTCAATATGTTTTGAGTTGTGGGTTTTGCGCTATAGTTCAAAAGAACTGGAGTAGCCTGCACATAAAATGGTTTTTACATAAACTTTGGTTACTAACTTAATCAAATCGATCAATATCTATATATTATAGGATGCATAATGTAAATGAAAAGGTATGACCGTTATAACCCTCACTCAAATAAGAATTTTAATTATAGAATGAGGACCTTTTAAATGATAGTTGTATATGCAAAAAGACTCTTAAACCTTTTTTTATATGGGTATAAACATACTTATAACAAGTAATAAGACTATTCGTAACATAGGTTATAATCTTGGTTAAAAGGCTTACAAGTAAGGTTTCGAATATATAATGCTTAGCATAGCTCATGAGTAAAGTATTTATAGTTTAAAATTACATAAATAGGATAATAAATATTATCATATAACATATCTTAATGATATTTAAAACATGCAAGAGTTTGGGAGTATTTGGGTTCATTAATCAATGAACTCTTAACCCATAAAACCAAAGCAGTTATACAGCTGCATATGAACTATCATGGTAATAAGTAATAAGGTATCAAATGACCTGATATACAAATTTATCTTTCTCTAGAATTGTATATAAGATCCTGTCTAAAAATAAATAAATGAAATTTTGATATACAAGTTATAGTCGAAGTTAGGTAGAAGAACATCTAGATTTATGTTCAGATTTCCAATTACTTATGCTTACAAGAAATTAACTAAAATGTAAATATATAGTTTTGACGATACCTCCTTTACTTTGATCAAAGTTGTAAATTAAACAAATATACTAGCATTTTTATTTATGCTAGCTGAGATAATTAATCTCGATCCAGAAACTGGTTACAAAACATCTTACCTATAAAAAGACCTGTAAAAGAAGCATCACTTCACTACATTATCTAAAAAGCTAAGTAAGGCTCGGACATGAAATGAAGTTCCTTCATGTTTACAAACAGTAAAACAAACTTTAGCACATAGTAAACAAACAAATGTTTCAGTTCAAGTTATTCCAAATCATCACCTGCTAAATCAAATATTTAACAATGATTTATGAAATCAAACACTTAAGTATGCAGATCTAGAAATTAATAAAGGAATTAGTTCTAGTTTAAACCTTATTATGTTAACTATTAACAGTTAAATGTCCCTCAGAAGTGACGATTGTAAACATTTAATGTCATAGAAAAAATTTTAAAATTTTTTGAATTTTTCGGTTATTACATAGCCTTTGAAAAAATCACTGTAATAGTTGCAAAAGCCGATGAAGCGTCTTAGTTAGGTGAGGTTCCTTGGGCTTGGCCAATCCAATATGGCCTTGATTTTTTCTTGGTGCAACTTGACCCCTTCTTGGCAGATCACATGGCCGATATAGAGCAGTTCGGTCATGCCAAACTCACATTTGGATAGCTTAGCATAGAAGGACTGGTATATAAGTATAGTGAGTACCACATCTAAGTGGAGCAGGTTCTCCTCCCATGTCCTACTTTAAATCAAAATATCATCAAAGAAGACAAGGACATACTTACGGAGCTTCTCATTGAACATCTTGTTCATGGATGATTGGAAGGTTGCTAAAGAATTAGTCAAGCCAAATGGCATGACCAAAACTCAAAATGACCAAAATGACAATGGAAGGTTGTCTTAAGTATGTCTTCCTCCCTCATTCTGATTTGGTGGTATCCTGACTAGAGATCTATTTTGGAGAATAATTTTGCTCCATGCAGTTCATCAATATGGGGAATTGGGTAGTAATTCTTCATGGTTTTCTGGTTCAAGTTCTAGTAGTTTGTGCACATTCTAAGTGTCCCATCATTCTTCTTCACCAAAACCACCGAAGGAGAAAAATGACCAGAGCTTGGACTAATGAGGCCCATTTCAAGGAGCTCCTTGATGGCCTTATGTAGATGCCTGGAAAATTCCTAGGTACCAACAACAAATATTCTCCTCGGTAATCGATCCCAACTAGATCGTTCACCATTTGGTATGGGGAACGTGTCCGGTTAACGGTCCAACTACCATAGATCTAAGGTTGTTTAAATATTTTTCGGTTATGTACCGATCCACCATTTATGTAATTTTATTTATACGAATGAAATGAAAATTCCTAAACTAAATGAAGGTGACTAATGAACAAGAACCTCACAAGTGATGCATAGGTTATTACATCTCCTCTTACCATTCTTTCTCCTCAATCAATTTTATCAATCTAAATCTAATCAAATTTATTATATTCTAGTTTATTCTGAACTAATATATCCTATCCCCGTGGGGAGAAAATTTAAAAGAAAGAGAGTAACGGTACTGTAATTATTCATAATGAATCTTGCATATAACAGTTCCAATTCCATACGCATAGTCACAGCAGAAGTATTAACAAAGATATCTTTGAAATAATAAAGTATTCATCACTTGATTTGTGCACATAATTTTATACAGAAAACAAAACCATTCATCATTAAAGAAATAGTTCATAAAAGTCAGAACGATCTCACAGTTGTACGGAAATTAAATAGATGAAATTCCCTATTTGAAACTCCACACAATCCATGTAAAAGCCCATGCAGTATTTTCCCAGCAAAAATGTCCTTCTTTATTAGTAGAAAAAATCAGTTCTTCTTACAAATAAACCAGCCTTCTTATGCTAGCGAAAATTCCCTCTATTCTACCTTCTACCTCTATTTATAATAGAATCGCAATGAATCATCGACTTCCCAGACCTTAGGAATTCCAAAACTTTTTCCTTTAGTGCTTTGCATTGGAAAATGACAAAAATGAAAAAATACATAAAAGGAAAAAGTCCTTAATTGGGCCCAGCCAAACTTGAAATATATTCCTCCCATGTATTGGCTTCTTATACCATAGTGTTTTAATTTATGGGATCTGGCATCAGCACAATAACCTCTTGCATGACCAAATGGGTCTCCACAAGTGTCACCCTTTCTAGAGTGGCTCTATATAAGTCATCCAAGATATAATTGGTGATAGAATCTTGTGCAATCCAAGTTCTAACATCATCTTCATTGATGATTTCCAATTTTTGAATGTACCATTCATCTTCGTGCAATCTATCCTATAGATACACCACATACTAGTCTTTGTTTGGAAATTCATTGATCTTTGATGCCGAAGAAAGATGACATCTATCACAAACTTGGCGCATATTTTTATAAAAATCTATATATTTTTCCAAGATATTTTCAATCACATTGTTCAATATTATCGAATATTTTATGTAAAACTACAAGATTTCCAACTCTATCTTTAGGCCTCCAACTGTCTTCTGTGGAAAGTGTTGAGAAAACATTGAGTTGACCTCCACCCAGTTCAACTAGATTTGAACCTTTTCAACAACTTATATTAGTTTTGTTCTAAAATTAAGTGACTCTACCACAATATCATTCAATCTTGTTTATGTCGTCTTTACCTTATAAATCCCCCCCAAGAGATTTATTTGGAATTGGTGTATCTTTCTTTGGATTGTGCAATATTGCGCACGGAAAGGGGTGATATCTAGCTTCCTCTCATTTTCCACCTTAATATGAGTTTCAAGATATCCCTTATGTGCCACCAACTCCTCTACTTGGGTTCTTATTTTTCCTATCTGTTGGTTTGCTGCAAAGTCTCTTGATTCCATCTCAGAGATATTAGCTTCAAAATATTTCTTCTCTCCCTCCATAATCATCACTTGTACTTCTATGGAAGCTTTCTCAGTTTCCAAATCTTGGTACTCTCTCTGGAGTCTTTATTTTTTTGATAGGTTAGAATCGTGTTTTATTTTTAGCTCTATGCCCTCCCATCTTTCCTTAACTAGAGTATATTTCATTTTGAGCATCATTTCTTTGTTATTCCCTATACTTTCTGTCAACCGGTCCACATTGTTGGCACTGGCTTGCACAGATGCTACACTCATGGAGGCCATGAATTTAGGGTTCTTATTAGTACCCTTTATGACATTGTTTTCGATTACTGTAACCACATCAGCATGCATTGTTTTTTTCAATCACTTTCCATACCTTGTGGTGATGGTATTTCTTTTCTTATCATAAAATATGGTGTCCATAGACGCCACTATGTGCTGCTTGGATGGAGTGAAAGGAGTGAGCCCAAGTTCTAAAAAAGGAATGTGGCCACCCATGATTGTGCTACCTGATGAAGAAGGAGGGTCTATTGGGTTTTTATGAACTACTTCTTGTCCAATTCTTCCGTAAGATTGTCCTCTTTCTCATTCATCTTTTTTTCTTTGGCTTCTTTCTCAGCTTATTTTTGTTTTATCTATGCTTCTTATTCCTTTAATCTGTCTTCTTCTTATTTCTATATCTGATCCTCTTTTGCTCATTTCCTTTCAGCTTGTTCTTGCTGTAATGTCAAGGCCTCTTGTTTTTGCTTCTACAACTGCTTCTCTGTTGCACTACTCATATCTTTACACCCACTTGTGCTACCTTTATTATTGAAACTCTTACTCAGTGCATTCATATTATTAGTGTTCTTGTATACCTATTCATCCTTATTGAAGTGATGAGAGTATTCATAGAGTATTCCAACATTTGTACAATGTTCTGCAACTTTCCCATCCACGTCATTTCTATGGAAACTCTTCTCCCCGAAGCAAAAATTTTCCAAATATTTTACAAATTCGGAGGCACCTTTGAATTTAGTGAATTTGTAACTTCCTATGCAAAATGGAAATGGTGGGAAGACCTCCTTTTTCATGTTGAAGAGGAAGTTACATACTCCATTTATGAACAACTACTTGACTACCCCTTTATGGACTACATAGTCTGTGGCATATCTAGGCAGTAATGACAGGGCTTTGGAGCCTCCATACATCCTCAAGTAAGTTCCTTCCTGAGAGAAAAAGGAATCCACATATTCACAAAAAACATCCAGGGCATTATTCAAAAATTAGATGGCCTCTTTGAGAAAGATCACCTCATACAGGGGCATCAGAAAATATTCACATATAAAATTGTAGAAACTGGCATACCTATGTGCCCAAAGAATCTGATAAGCATCATATATAGGGGCCTTGGTGTGTGTCCAAGTGCACCTGAGCTTAGGGAATGGGTGTCTGCACAAGATTCAGTTAATTAGGTAGGAGGCCATGTAGAATTCTAACCTTTTTCGATTTATCCCTCCTTGTGCGGAAGCTACAAAGGATGACACGCTACTTGATATGATATCTACCCAATTGAAAATTATTCCTTCAAAAGACACATAGTATATTAGTGGGATCCAACTTAATTTATATAATCTTCCATTTGCACGACCAAAAATTATATTTAGCATCATGGATATGATCCTAGAAGGGGGTGCATAAGCTTGCATACTCATATTTTCTAGTTTATTTTTGGTGCAGTTGTATTCCTACTATCATCATCTTCTTGGCACACTCCAAAATATCTAAATCCAATTTTTTTACCCACTCATCAATCATCATAACCTGTGGGGTTGGAAACTTGCAAGCCAAGGTTATGTAGGATAGAGTGAAAGAAGCAAAATATTCTCCCTCTATATTAGAAATAATCATTGTGGAGGGGTCCGTCCGGGGAAAAATCCAACCATTGACCCTTGCATATGGGAACAACTCTGGGTGGGTAGCTCCCTTAGTAATGCCCAAGTTTTTTATATTTTCGTATAAGTAAATTTATTCTTGACCAACATTAGGGATGTTTTGGTCTCTAATCGTATGATATATCCCCCCCAATTTGAACTCTTGGTCAGCTCCTGTAATGGCCTTAGTGTCCTCAAATGTGATCTCAGTCCTGGAGATGATCTCCACATCTAAATCGACCTTACTGGCTTTAAATTTCTACTTGCCACTCTTTTTAGGCATGATGTCAATTTTTTGTTTTTGAAATGTCCTTTGGGAGATTATCCTTCTCGATGAGAGTAGCAACTGAAAAATGAGCACAGTGAGAGATGTCTTAGTAATATTGTGGTTATCTCTAATAACATAAAAACAACATTCATTTTGTATCAAACATGAAATAACCGAAATGAGATGCAAATCTACTAAGTATATGAATCATTGTTCTTTAAAAACTAGATTGTGATCAGTGTCTAAAATGATAAAAGTGAACAGAGTTGTATTTACCATTCTATTGATGGCCACTCAGAGACAGTCTTGTGAGGTGGAGAGAAGTAATTCCTTATATGTGTCTTAGTCATTTTAGGCTTGTGACAAGGGTGTGTTATTGCAAAGCTTAAATGAAAACTTATCTACATATGTGTATGTGCCATTGTGAGAGTACACCTTGTTGTTATCATATGTTCTCTTTTGTGCTCCTAAACAAAAATGCATTGAAATCTGAATATTTTATTGTTTTCTCTTTTATGCATAACTGTAAACTAATTTTACCCAAGTCTAAGGAGTTCACAAGTTTTACTTCCAATATTTTGTTAATTAATCCCAAAACTGTTAAGGTACCGAGGTTTCTACCCATTACTTCCCTCAAAGGTAAAAGGATAGTTTAGTGAAACATGACAATGGCTTAATCCAAAACTAGGAGATGGGATTTGGAATATTTGAAGCACTGTAAGTCGCTAGTTTGTGCCGTAGACCCTGTAAAACTTCTACAACATGGCATCGACCCTAGGAAGGGTCACACATAATGCATCTTCACATATATGCAAGTTGAGGAGAAAATATCTGAAGGCTCTGGAGGGTAGCAAGGCTTAGGGTATAAGTACGCCATGAATTTCCTCTTTGCCTCATACTCATCCCTTGACCTACATGACCGAAGACTCACACAAGCCATGAAGAACTTATCTGATTGGGACATCAGTACTGATTTTCTGCGATTTGTAACAATCACAACATTGGCTTGGAGAAGGACTGGAACTACGCAGAAAACACTAAGAAAAAAATCCATGAAGGATGGACTAGTAGGCTAAAAGGTTTGTGAAACCTCTACGCTCTATTGGAAATGCGTTATATGGAATTAAGGAAACCACGAGGCCAACGATATTTTCAACACAATATTTGGGTGATTTTAGTAGTTGACTCACTATAACAAAAAATACCCTATGGCTATAGATTTCTTCTAACATAAAAAAGGGTACAGAAAAAAGAGGGAAAAAGCCAGCCACAGTAAACTCGCTAAAACCATAAACCTCAAACACACATATATTTATATATATATATTAAAACCCTAAAAGAATAGAAAAGACAAAATATAGTTTTGAGTACCTACCTGTCGAGAAGTGAATACAGTGATGGGCTAAGTACAAGCTCTAGATGTCCTTTATCGACTGGGTGCACTCCAAAACGGTGTTTGCGATAAAAATAAAAATCAACACACCATATATATATATATATATATATATATATCGACAAAACCATCATAAATACGATCGTTGAAAAGAAATTAATGTTTTGGGATCAAAAACGTTGTTTGGTGCCAACTCCAAACTCGCCACATAATGCCAACATATGTCGGCAGTTTTCTCTGAGTTTTTTGATACATCAGTGATAAAACGTGAGATTTTGCGATGGTGTCGGAGATAAATGATGAGTTATTCTAATAATGTCAACAAAAACTCATCAAAATATTTTGATGGATTTTAAAGCATCGACAAAACTCAAAGAACTCTTCTGATATCAACAACTAAAAACTCTCTGAAAACTTCCAATTGGTAAAGCATGGCGGAAAAACTAAAAGATTTAAAGTGTCAGCAAAACTCAAAGAAAGCTTTCGATGAGTTTAAAGTGTCAAAGGAACTTAAAGAAATATTCTGACGGGTTTTAGCGTGTCGGTGGTTTTCTGGAAAAAACTTAGAACATTTGGCCACAAGAAACCTCAGCACATATGTTAATTCCGTCGACCAAATCGGAATCAACTCGTAAGTAACTTGTGTCCGTGTAGGTGAAACTCATTGAGTTCTTCTGATACGTTGGAAAAACTTGCTGAGTTGATCCGATGCATTATGAAAATTTTCCGATATTTCTTGATGTATCAGTAGAACAGGATGATTTGACCTGATGTGCCATTGAAAAGCCTCAAGTTTCTCCAATGTATCAAAAAAAATGGCTGAGTTGATCTGGTGTGTCAACAAATCTCATTAAGTTATTCCGACACGTCGGAAGAAAAAAATGAGTTTTAACTTAGTAAAAAAAACTTTCTTGCTCAACTTCTGGGAAAAACCAAGTGTTAGGATGAATTTTCTAGGAAAGAGAAACTTGTCTAAGAAAGATTAAAATCAAAACATAAGGAGGGGCCCCAAAATGTAAAAAAAATTGGGGAAGGAGTTGCGGCAACAACAATTGGCGGCTGGCTGGTGAACACAGATCCCTAAAAAAACTATCTTTGAAATAAAAAACTGCTACATGGTACTTGATTATGGAGATACAACAATTTCTTCAATGCATCCTTCAAGATTATGTAAGAAGCTATACTTATCCAGGGATGTAAAATTTTGTGCATCACATTGATTGTAGTCGTTTGAGGGTAGGGTAACCAAGATAGAAGTCTTGATAACTCTCTTGGGGTCAAAATATGAGATTCATTTTACCTCTATAGTTTGGTTGTCACCGAATATGACACCACATGATTGTAACAAAGTTAGAGTATGTGTTTGTTCCTCATTCCCATGCTATTCGCATTCTTTTGATTCTTAATGACATTTGTATTCTTAGTCTTCCTTGATTTCTTCTTTTACTTTGATAAATAGATTTGGGTTCTTCCATCCAAAATGTTCGTTTGTGTGAGTGATAAATGTGTTTCAAGCTCACGGAAGGAGAAGAACATTTTTGAGCAAACCTTTTAATTTGTTGGTTCATTTCTTTAGCACATCTTATTTGATGTATATTGTCTGTCTTGGAATTTTGACTCTTTACTCTAAGACTTTTGGCTTTCATTTTGTAGGATGGGATTATTTTGAATTCCATACATTTGTCAGTCCTGAGTCCTTTCCGTGGGTCTATCATGGCAATCCTCCTAGGATAGATATTATTGTGAATATGGATGGAGCCCCAAGATAGTACTTGTTGGAAAGGGTAAGTGAGTTGCACAACACTACGAAGGCTGCGCAAGCTCGTGTGACATCATGCAAGGCAAATATAGCACGATAGGTGGAAAACAAACCGTTTTTGAATATTTTATGCATCTTTTTGTATCGATTGACCACATTTTGTGGATAAAGGTCATTAGTGGTTAAACTAGTTAGGAGTTAGTTAGAAGTGGACCATGAATGTAAAGGCACAAGCCTATAAATAGAATTAGAATTGCAAATTAAAAGGACAAGCGGTAGCAGAGAGAAAGTAGAGAGAGATTGAATCTTTTGTTATCTGAATGTGATCTTATGGGTTGATATTTCTCTCATTGTGGAGAAAGACAACTGTTGTTTTGGATCTATTGCACAGAAGTAACATGATATGATGGTTGTTGCTCTGAATCACTATTGTCTCTTGTCTCTTTCTATTGTTATGTGATGCGATGTCAATGATGAATGTCTGATGATTCTGGTTTATGAATGAATAATGTGGTACTGGTGTGATGAATAAATGAATGATCCAATCTATTAGATCTATGGGTGTATTGGTAGATACATTATGAATGATGTGATATCTGATGAAGGGTTCTATTCGATCTGATAATTAAGTGGATGAATTGTTGCTGCCCTAATCCTCCTCCTTCTTGTGGAAACTTGGTTCTAATAGCTCTCCCTCGAACAACTCGGGTGAGGCCTCATCCGCTCCGTGAGTGTTTCCAGGCAGAGTAAAACCTATCTAGGCCAATTCTCAAGGAGATCGCGTAGGTTGGGTGTCGACTGAGTGGGAACCCCTATCGACAAGGATTTTTTGGGTGGTTTGTTCCAACAATTGGTTTCGTTGTCGGGACTCTTGGATTGGCTTCTGGTTCCATTACTTGGACTCAGCATGCTTTCAATGAGAAGATAAGTGACATCCAAAAGATTGCATTAAAAAAAAAAGGATAGATAGAGAACACAAGGCCGCGCCAGGAGGAAGTGGTTGGGAAAGTGTAGGAGCTAGTAGCGTAGTTAGATAGAGAGACCACGATAGCCGCAGGGATGCGATTTGGTCAAATCAACAATAAATGTAGACAATTAAGAGAATTTATCCAGCGATGCATATTTATTGTCGATTCGACCGTTAGCATGACAGGATCTCCAACAGATTCAGGTCGTTAATGAGGGATTTGGTCATGATGGCCACAGTTGATTTGGAAATTATGAAGTTGGATTAGAATTTGTCTATAAGAAGGCTTGGGACATGGGATGAAGGAATCATTGTGTTCAGTTGAGCTGAGTGAAGTACAAAGTTGAGTGAGTTGGAAGAATTTTGAGCAGAAGATAGGGTGTGTGATTGGGGTGTGTTAGATCACTTAGTGAGGTTTGTTGGTGCGGCATGTTAAGAAATACCAACACTATGGATATTTTGAGTGAGTAGGAGTCACCCATCCATCCAAATTATATAGTTTAAGAAGTCATGAGTGTGTCAGTCAGATCATCTTCGATCCCATGGGTCAAGTGGAAGGTTCAAAATTCAGGATCAACACCGCCAAAATATGCAGATGCACACCTCCATTAAGGCGCGAGGGGAGGGAACTGTGCATACAAGACCATCCAGTTCAGGAGATGTGGAGTCTATGGCACCCAGGGGAATTTCCATCAATGATATCCTCGGATATGTCGTTCCTACACAACCTGGTGCAAATCCTCGATGGTTAACCAAAAATCAAAAGTATCAGTCAAAAGCATTGCCGCCGCCGGAAGTGATGACGTGCACCATGGATATTATCCCTGCCTTGATCAAGTTGAAGTATGAGTACCATGACTTGTTTTTGTTGAAGTACATAGAGGATGAGCCCTATGAGTCCTTTCCTTCCGTTATATGCACACCCATCAATCGTATTCCACACCCATGGGTGCAAGGATTGAGTAAATATGGGTTGTTGGGGCTTATCAACATGCCTCATTTCAGACGGCTGAATGAATTTCATGCATGCGTCAAAAAAAATTTGGCTTGTGTTCATGGCAGGAAATTGTGGTTGGATATACCAATAATAGTTATAGTGGACCTAATTTTGGAGATCATGGGGTTTCTAAAGGCTGGGACAGACCCCTCTTAATATCTCACAGGAAGAGACAATGACAAGAAGCTTGCTCAATAACTGAAGGAGAGATATAGATTGCAGTGGGATGGATGAGAATATCACATTGACAACATCAACAAGAAGGTAGTGCATATCGAATCACATATCTTAGCTAGTAAAATTGTCTGGAAGAATCACTCGGTTCAATGCAATTTGGGGGTGATTGCTTGTGCGGAGTAGTGTGCTAAGCGAGTCCAAATGAATTGGTCCCTCTTCTTGTTGAATCAACTAATGAAGGTTGCGGTCATATCTCAGGCCAAGGAGCGACCTTTCTCTTATGGTTGGCTACTGATCCTAATTGCTTTGGTGTCTTGGATGAAGCCAAAAGACTACCATCCTATGTCTATCAAAGCGGTCAAGGTGTGCAAAGGCTCACAGTACCAAAATTTATGGTCGGTTGAGGAGCCCAATTGGAAAATTGACTGCGCAATCCAATCTTGGATCTACTGGGAAGCGCTACAAGCCACAGTGGTAAAAATTCCATGCTTATCAGATGCAGCAACAGTAAAATATCAGAGGATCATGCGGTTCACTATCGATCCCCATTCAATTCATATATAAGTGAGATGAGACCCTGATAGGAAATAGATGTCAATGGCCTATAAATTAATAGATGATGAAGTGGAAGCAATGGTTCAGGATTGGCCTGCCGAATGGCACAGAACAATTAGCGGTAAAGAAATATCGATGGGACTACCAACAAATTCCCTTGCAGAGCCTATGCGAGAACAACTCAGTATTAATGACTCTGATGGAGATTCCTCTATTGAAACCAATCCAGAAGCCCAACACATCCTGGAGGAGAGAAAAACTAAACAATGCATGGAATTTGATATGGGCGGTAGCACCAGATCAACATTGGAAGCCCAATTTCAGCGGCTCATTAAGGTTGTTACAAATTCATCTGACGCAACTACGCAAGTAATGCACCAGTCTAGCCATGAAGGCTTTGCCACGATAATAAATAAGTTATATTCTATTTATGAATCCATTATGAAGAAAGATTTGGAGAGTACCACTGTATAGGAACTCCCGTTGATTAGCACTGAGCCTGTGGAAATTGAACCCAGTGATAGATTAATTTTACTCACAACAATTAACAATTGATCATGCAAAATCACTCACAAAAGAGATTGAAATTGGAGTTGAACACTAAACTGTATTAACTCAATGTACAATAGCCAACCCTGTAAAATAATAGGTTGCTGTATAAATAAAATACATCAGGGATTCGAATGCATGAGGAGCAATTCGAATCTAGCATAAAGAAGGCTTACTAAAATTAAGCAAATCCCCCATAGGTGTAAAAAGTTGATCCCAAATCTGTCATGGAGCTCACAAATTCGAAAAATGGCTTAGGCAAGCTAAAGAGTGATGGAATGACAACTCATAAATTCTTTTCCAAGGAGAAAAGAGTGGAGGATGAAGAGGACAAAAAACTAGTTCACCTCACCTAGTCAAACTTTCCCTATTGCCTTAAAACACTGAAAAAGCAGGCAATAAAGCAGAAAAAGCAGAAGGGCACCTAGGAGACCAAGAATAAAGTAGAATTGATTCATTGAGGTTTTCCAAGCACTACATGGGTCAAATTAGGCAAGTTGGACCACTATGGATAGGTAATTGACAACTTGCATAAGGTGGGACACATGAACTAGGCAAATAAGACAAAAATAATTAAATTAATGTCTAAGGTAGTAAACTATGGGTTGATTATTCTAACACGCCCCCTTAAGCCTGACTTATGAGTAATATATCAGAAAATTATAGGGCCTAGAAACAAGGCTTAGTCACCCTTTACATACTGCATGTCCATACAACCAAGGAAAGAGGCAAAACCAACTTGGGAAAATCCTCCCTTAAACATGGACTGTAAAACAAAATTTGGAAATCTTGTCTTCACTCATGCTTCACAGCATGATCAGAAATCCCCAGTAGTGATTTGAGATTGCTGAAGGTCTTCTCACAAAATGCTTTGGTGAAGATATCAGCTACTTGTTCTAAAGATGAACAGAAGAGTAGGTGAAAGGTGCCATCATGCACAAGCTCTTTGATGTAGTGCATATGGATCTCAATGTGTTTAGTTCTCTGCTTCTGAACTAGATCTTTGCAGATTTGAATGGTACTTTGGTTATCATAGTAGATGGTAGTTGAGTACTCTGATTCGAAGCCACATTCTCCAAGTAATCCTTGCAACCATAAACATTGAGTTGTTGCATTAACAACTCCTCTGTACTCTGCTTCTGTAGATGAGAGTGCAATGGTACTCTATTTATTGCTTGACCAGCTGATTGGCCCTTCTGCAAGCATGAACACATATCCTGATGTGGACTTTCTGTCTATGCTATCACTTGCCCAATCACTGTCAGTGAATCCAATCAAATCAAGATCAGATTTTTCTTTATAGAAGATCCCATGTGTCCTTGTTCCCTAAACAAAGTTAAGGATCCTTTTGGTTTCTTTCCAGTGGATCTCATGAGGCTGATCCATGTATCTAGAAGCCACACTTACTACATAAAAAATATCAGGTCTAGTATGTGTCAGATACAACAAACATCCAATCAATTGCCTATATAGTGTATTGTTTACCATAGGTGAAGAATCAACTTCTTCCAGCTTCACTCCTGAAAGGAAAGGAGTTTTGCTTGCTTTGCAATCCTTCATTCTGAATTTGTTCAACAAGTCCAAGGCATATTTGGACTGGTGCACTTTGATTCCATCTTTGGTTTGAGCAATCTCAAGCCCCAAAAATTGACTTAAGAGCACCAAATCTGTCATGGAGAAGGCTTGGTTCATAGCACCCTTTAAGGAAGCAATCTCAGCCTTTGAGCTTCCTGTAATGAGGAGGTCATCAACATATAACACAATAATCATTAGTGAACCATTAATTAACTTCAAATATACATTTGGATCTGATTTTCACCGAACAAAATTCAGTGATAGCAAGAAGCTATCGATCTTGGCATACCAAGCCCTGGGGGCTTGCTTTAGCCCATACAATGAATTTCTCAACCTGCACACAAGAGAAGGGTTAGTAGCAAAACCTTGAGGCTGCTGCATATATATCTCTTCAGTGAGATCTCCATTCAGGAAGGCACATTTTACATCCATGTGATGTACCTCCCATTGCCTTGAGGCTGCAATGGCTAAGGCTAGCCTGATGGAATCCATCTTTGCCACTGGGAAAAAGGTCTCATTGTAATCTATGCCATGAAATTGTGAGTAGCCCTTGGCTACCAATATTTCCTTGTACTTCATTGGTGAACCATCAGCAGCAAATGTGGTCTTATAGACCCACTTACACTGGACTAACTTTCTCCCTGGGGGAAGATCCACTAGCTCCCATGTGTTGCTCTTTTGGAGTGAGCTGAACTCCTCCTTCATGGCTGTTTGCCATCTTGTATCTCCTGCTGCTTCTTCATATGTTTGAGGATCAGAATCCACCATCAAATATAATTTTTCAGCAAACATATCCTTCATGCATAGACCACTCTCAAATTGAGATCTAGTCCTCCTTGGGTCATTGGGATCCCCAGCTAGCTCTCCTGCTGCATGTAGTGTATTGGATGCCCATTTTGGCCTTGTAGGGCTGTTAGGGTCTGCAATAAACTCATCTCCATCTGGAAAATCAGGATCAGCATGTTCAACAAACTCTTTACTTACTTCCTGAGGTTCAGGTGGAGAAGTGGCTTCTCCAACTTCCACTGCTACAAGGGGTTCTTCTTAAAACTGAACACACCTTTCGATGAAGGCTTTGTTTGTGCTCAAATTTATCAGTTTGTACCATTTTGAATCTTTAGAGTATCCAACAAAAATACACTCTTGGATTTGGGGCTGCAAAGCCTTCCTCTTCTCTGTTGGAATTCTAGCCCAAGCCTTTGAGCCAAAAATCCTGAAATGGGTCACATCTGGCTTGTGCCCACTCCATGCTTCGAAGGGAGTCATACCATCAAGCTGTTTATGAGGCACCCTATTCTGAATATAGGCTGCATAGTTTATAGCTTTGGCCCAGTACTTTGGTGGCAAATTTTTGGCCTCCATCGTGCATGTTGCCATCTCCTTCAGTGATCTGTTCTTCCTCTCAACAACACCATTTTGCTGTGGTGTGTAAGGGATAGAATGATGCATATAAATACCTCCATCTGCACAATAATTAATAAACTCATACTTGACATACTCACCACCATTGTCATATATGAGGAACTTTAGTTTCCTCCCAGACTAGTTTTCAACCAAAGCCTTAAAGACTTTGAAGAGGCCAAAAACTTCAGACTTGTGTTTCAGGAAGTAAACCCAACAATACCTAGAAAAGTCATCAATAAAAGTCAATGCATATTTGGCCTGACTCATGGACATATGAGGGTTTGTACCAGCAACATCATTGTGGATCAGCTCGAGCGGTGCAGAGGTTCTCTCATGACTAGCTCTCTCAAATTTGTGCTCTGGGTGTTTTCCTAGGATACAACCTTGGCAGACTCCTTTGGAAAATTTTATCTTGGGAAACCCTATGACCATCTCTTTTTCACTAAGATCAGAAATATACTTGTAATTTAGGTGGCCAAATATTTCATGCCAAATCTTGCTAGCCTCATTAGCATGAATCAGAAGAGCAGAGGGGTTTGAGTAGGGTAGGAAGTGTGAGAACATGTATACCTTCTGAGCATGATTCGCAACTCCTTTTGCAATGACTCTACCACTTGAGATCTCTGTGATCTCAACTTCATCGGGGGAGAATATGACTTTCTTAGGAGACCCATTGTGGTTCATCTGGTACACTAACAAGAGGTTGGAGGCAAGACCAGGCACATACAACACATTGTTGAACTGACCATGATCAAGATCAATCCTCCCTTTGCCCAAAATTTCAGTGAGAGAGTCATCTCCCAGTACTATAGGTGGTCCTTTCGACATTTCAAGTGAGGATAATGCCTCCTTGGTCGAAACCATGTGTCTTGAAGCTCCATAATCAATGATAAAATTGGGTGAGCTTGATGTGCCAGCTACCAATGCATGAACTCTCTCTCTGTCATCTGAACTTGATCCTCCTTCTCTCTTCTTTGAGATGTCTGGAAGGGAGATGCCATTCTTCTCTAGGATTTGGGTCAGCATGTCTATTTGCTTCTTCATACAAGAGATTTCAGTGTGATTGCCCTTATTGCAGTATGCGCACTTGTTCATTTCACCTTTGTTTTTCTTCTTCTGATAGTTCTTCTTGGAACCTTGTGGCTCCTCCGGAGACTGTTTCTTGTCTCTCTTTTGCTCAGGTGGATTTTTAGCTTTATTTTTTCTTTTTGAATCCACCCTCGAATCTCCAGCAATCAGAGCTTGATCTTTGGATGGTTTGATGGTGCCCATCATCACCAGCTTATCTTGTTCTTGTGTGAGAGATTCCATGAAATCTGCAAGGCTATGCATCTTCTAGGTTCGAGCTATCAGTTTTGTGGCATAGAAGGTCGAAAAAAACACTGAATAATCAAGGACTAGCTTTGAGAGAATGGCCAGGATGAGCTGATTATCCTTCTTTTCGATCCCACACTGTTTCAGCTGCAAAACAAGTGCTTTGAACTTGGAGAAATATAGCTGCAGGGATTCAAAGCTATTTGGACTCAGAGAAATCAGCTCATTTTCGATTTGATGTCCCCTCATCTCATATGTCTTTCCAAAAAGATCAGAAAGCTTCTCCCATACTTCATTCGGTGATGTCAATCCATCAAGATGGAAAAGGGGGTCTCTGGAAATACTCAGACACGGGAGACCATAGGCCTCATCCCTCCTGTTGTGCTATTTTATCTTCTCTGCAGCTGCATTGGGCTCTGCTTCTATTGCCATAGTCACCCTATAGAGGCCTTTCGCTCTCAACAGTATCTCCATCTCTGCTTTCCATTCAAATAAATCGAAGGGAGTCAAGATAGTTTTCTGTGATTGATCCATAGCTTAGAAAATCTGTCCCAGCTGTCAGTAGAAGGCTCCCAGTCACTGATGTCGAACCTGCAAAAAAATTTTGAAGGAGAGAAATCGATCTACAATGGATCTGATACCATGTGGAAATTGAACCCAGTGATAGATTAATTTTACTCACAACAATTAACAATTGATCATGCAAAATCACTCACAAAAGAGACTGAAATTGGAGCTGAACACTAAACTGTATTAACTCAGTGTACAATAGCCAACCCTGTAAAATAATAGGTTTATGTATAAATAAAATATGGGATTCGAATGCATGAGGATCAATTCGAATCTAGCATAAAGCAGGCTTACTAAAATTAAGCAAATCCCCCATAGGTGTAAAAAGCTAAATCCCAAATCTGTCATGGAGCTCACGAATTAGAAAAATGGCTTAGGAAAGCTAAAGAGTGATGGAATGACAACTCATACATTCTTTTCCAAGGAGAAAAGAGTGGAGGATTAAGAGGACAAAAAACTAGTTCACCTCACCTAGTCAAACTTTCCCTATTGCCTTAAAACACTGAAAAAGCAGGCAATAAAGCAGAAAAAGAAAAAGGGCACCTAAGAGACCAGGAATAAAGTAGAATTGATTCCTTGAGGTTTCCCAAGTGCTACATGGGTCAAATTAGGCAAGTTGGACCACTATGGATAGGTAATTGACAACTTGCATAAGGTGGGACACATGAACTAGGAAAATAAGACAAAAATAATTAAATTAATGTCTAAGGTAGTAAACTATGGGTTGATTATTCTAACAGAGCCATGGGCCAGGGATGTTCAGGTTCCCCTGATGAAATCGATGCATGAAGTGAGGATATGAACTCCTCCTTGTAGCAACTGCAAGTTGTTGCACTGGATATCAACAATTTATCGACCCAAACCCTAGTCCACATGTAGCAGGTCACCAACCAGGAGTTAGGCGATAGGAAGAAAGAGCTCAACGACAGGTACTTACAGTCACAGGAGGAAGCTATGAAGCTGAAGACAGAGGTTGAGTAGTTGCACTAGGTAAAGGAGAAGCTAGAAATAGAAAAAACACAGGAGGTTACAGTATTGAAGACTATGCAGGAGGAGCTGAAGAGGAAAGTTGTTGAAGAGATTATTGACCTAAAAAAGTAGACTGACGGCTTGATTATCGAGAATGCGTAGCCAGTTGCGAGTAGAGGCAAGGTAGAAGCAGCTGTTGATGAGGCATGTCAACACATCTACAAAAGCAGAACGAAACATGATGCAGTCTCCAAAGCTAAGCGACATGGAGAAGTCATCATCTATCTCCAGTTGTCCAACAATCTACTCAATGCTATGGTCTAACCAAAAATGCCACTAAAGTAGGTTGCAGAGCAGAAGAATGCGATAGAAGCAACCGTGACAAAGTTTGAAGAAATGGACCAGGAAGCAAAGAAGATCACGGAGGCAACGACACAATTTTGGGGAAGTGTCATCCAATATGAGCAATTAGACCAATTGACCAAGCAAGCACAGGAAGCCGAGGGTCAGTTGATGACGTTGAATATGACATTAAGAACAATGCCACCCATGATTCAGATTACACAGTCCATCAAGATAAGAGAACTGCAGCAAAGAGCCACAAAGACACAAGAACGAAAGTGCAAGCGCAATGCCCAGCTAAATGAGTTCCAAGAGATTGGAGCATATTTGGATATCAAAGCAGTCGTCGTGTTGCAGGATGTGTAATATGACAATAATATGGTGAATACAAAGTTGGTGGAGCACCCTATGAAGCAGGACCTTCTTGTTTGTCGGGATGAAGCTAAAAATGTTCAATCATAGGTCGAGGAGATCTCATAGCAATATGAGGACTTCAAGACGAAGAGGATGGAGTACACCCTGTCCATCTGACATGGCTCAAGGACGAGCCACAAAACTATGTTGGGGGCCTGTTGGCAAGGGTTTTAGGGTAACTAAGTTGTGCAACACCTTGGAGGTTTTGCAAGCTCACATGACATCATGCAAGGCAAAGATAGTGCGGTAGGTAGAAAACGAACCGTTTTTTAATATTTTATGCATCTTTTTGTATCGATTGACAACATTTTGTGGATATATGTCATTAGTCATTAAATGAGTTAGGAGTTAGTTAGAGGTGGAACATGAATGTAAAGGCACAAGCCTATATATAGAATTAGAATTTCCAATGAAAAGGATAAGAGGTAGCAGAGAGAAAGTAGAGAGAGATTGAATCTTGTCTTATCTGAATGCGATCTTATGGGTTGATATTTCTCTCACTATGGAGAAAGACAACTATTTTTTTGGATCTATTGCGTAGAATTAATATTATACGATGGATGTTGCTCTAAATCACTATTGTCTCTTTTCTCTTTCTGTTGCTATGTGTTGCGATGTCAGTGACGAATGTTTGATGATTATGTTTTATGAATGAATAATGTGGTAGTGTTGTTATGAATAAATGAATGATGCAATCTATTAGATTCGTGGGTGTATTGGTAGATCCATTATGAATGTTGCGATATCTAATGGAGGGTTCTGTTAGATCTGATAATTAAGCTGATGAACTGTTGCTTCCCTAATCCTCCTCCTTACTGTGGAAACTTGGTTTCAACAAATCCCCCTTGAAAATATCAGGTGAGACTTCATCCGCTCTGTGGGTGTTGTTGGGTAGGGTAAAACCTATCTGGGTCAGTGCTCAGGGAGTTCATGCAGGTTGGGTGTCGACAGAGTGGGAACCCCTGTCGATAAGGATTTGTTGGGTGGTTTGTGCCAAAATTACTCTAGAACTCCCGAGGCTTTGTTATTTTACAGGGTTGAAATGGCTACAATGTGGATTTAAAAAATGACTTCCCTTTTTACAATCTATCAATAATTAAAGAATATCAATTTTGATCAAAATTTTACTTGACATGTCTTCCTGTAAGCAGTTCTTGGATTTCAAAGAATTTTGTGATTATTCAGATTCCTATGCCTGCAAACATAAAAAATTGAGCCAGTTTATTCTAAACGAAAATCAAGCAAACTAAAGTAAATAAAAAAAGAAAACAAACAAAATAGAAAACAAGAACTTAAATGAAAGGTTTTATTTATGTACAAAATGACTCCTAAAAGAACTAGGTGAAGTATTGTTTGACAATAAGGCCATTAATAGGAATGTTCTCTTCCTGCCCTTGTAAATATTGCAACTTATAAGTTGAGGGGCCAATTTTCTCAATAATCTGATAGGGGCCAACCCATAGACAGGGATGATTTTAAGGAACCATACCTATTTAAAAGTGTATAAATGTTGGCAAATATTACCAATTCTTAAAACACCAACTATAAAATGATTGGCAATATTTTTCAAAAAATATTTTAATTTCCAAGGATTTTATATCATTTATATAATAATTTGGCAATTTTTAGGGTGAAAAATGTTTACCCCGTCAAAATTGGGTGAAACAGGGCTTCAAAAATTGCAAAATGGTGAATCTGTTTTGGGAGAAAAACATGGAAAAATATCCCACTCGGCTAAAATTTTCCCCTAAAATTATCCCTGCCCATAGATGTTTAAATTTGGTATGTTTTCCCTTCTCTTCATGCAGGTGATCCCATTTTAAAACCAAGTCTCCTATTTCAAAGTTACCCTTCCCAAATTTTTTCTTATCAAACAATCTCTTGATAATGTCCTAATGTTGGTTGAATCTCTCTTTAGACTTTTGACTGGATTGTTCAAGTTTTAACAGAGTAGTAATACATGTTTGTAATATTTCACTACTAGATCCCCGTGAGGCTTGAGATAATTGCAAGTAGGGAACTAGAATGTTTGGGGGTAAAATAGTTTCCTTCTCATAAACCAGAGTATAAGGGGATACTCCTAAGGAATTATCTGGGGTGACCCTATCTTTCCATAGTACATTGGTAACTGCTGTGTGCGAATTTCTTTGATTTTCAATAACATTTTTTTTTCAAAATTTGGATGAGATTTTTGTTTGTGTATTGTGCTAACCCATTTAACTGAGGATAATAATTTGCTGAATAATGTAATTTTATTGCCTTTTCACAAGAAAATTCAGTTATCTTAATGGATGAGAAATAAAATGCATTATAAAAAACAAGGGAATTTGGAACCCCAAACCTAGTCATAATATTCTCTTGCAAAAAGTAGATGACCACATTTTCATTCACTTTGCGCAACGGAATCTCTTCAAACCATCTCGTGAAATAATCCATAGCTATAAGGATATATCGATGTTGTATTGAAGTTCAGATTTATTTCCCCAATGATGTTTATACCCCATTGCTCGAATGGTTTTGAAATAATAATGGGATGTAATGGCCCAACTGCTTTTGACAATCTACCACCACTCCTTTGAGACACATCACATTTTCTTGCATACACATGAGCATATTTGAATATTGTAGGCAAATAATAGTTAGTTCTAAGGATCTTATGAGTGGTAGTATCTC
Organism: Pseudotsuga menziesii; assembly: GCA_001517045.1. Taxonomy (NCBI): domain Eukaryota; kingdom Viridiplantae; phylum Streptophyta; class Pinopsida; order Pinales; family Pinaceae; genus Pseudotsuga; species Pseudotsuga menziesii. The sequence goes on from LPNX010957168.1 coordinate 81,910, forward strand.
TAGAGAAATTTTCTCTCACAATCCCATCGTGCAATTCTTTAACTACTTTGCATGCATATTCCTTCACAAGACATATCAGAAACACTCCATGGTAGTTTTTTCTAAACAGAATTCCATTGATTATGAGATAGAAGGCTTACTTCAACCGAAGTGCCCTTCACTGCTTGGAGTTCCAATTCTCTGGTAAATTTCCTTGTTGTAGGTAATGCACTAAATATATGTACCAAGATTCAGGAGTAGTGAATATGGGACACACATCAATAATGTTTAGCTCAGCTTCATTCTCCTAATCAGAATCCTCTTTAGTATGACCTTCATAGTCCTTTCCCTTTAATAATAGTGGCTGGCTTGAATTCTAGATCATACTCCTGTAGTGTTGTCACCGAGTTTCCTCTTCGCTCACCCAATTATTTATGTACAAAGAGGGACCTAGAAGTCAGATGAGGAACAATTACTTTTGTCCCATTTTTCAAAATATAAGGTATGAATTGTTTGACTACTTTGAAAACTACGTATGCCTGTTTTTCTACGTCAAGGTAATTCATCTCATCCCCTTGTGATTCAATGCTCATAAATGATATTGGTTATTCATCTACCAATTCTCCCTTCTGCATGAGCACCACTGCAAGTGAGTTGTTTGAAGAAAAAGTATACAGAATAAAATCATTTTTAAAGTCGGGACTCCTTAGAGAAGGTGCATGATCTATCACTATTTTGATATCTTTAAAACCGACCTTCTTGACATCAGTCCATTTGAATTCCATGCTTTGCTTCACCATTTGTTGCAAAGGTTTCATGAATTGTTCAAAATACGGTACAAACGTTTGAGAAAAATGTATTGTACCCATAATTGGTTGCATAGATTTTTTATTATGGGGGAAGGGAATATGAGATATAACTTGAACTCTCTCTGGGTCTATGGAGGTTCCCTTATTTGAAATGATATGACCCAACAATTTTCTTTCTAGAACTGCAAAGATGCTTTTATTTCGATTTAAAGATATGTCGTATTTTCTACAACGATAAAAAATTTGTTTTAAGTGAAAATCATGATCTTCTCTTTTCTTAGAGAAAAATGTCCCATCATCTAAGTACACCACTACACAGTGGCCGATTAGTCCTTGAAATTCGATGTCCATTTCCCTATGAAATGTAGCTCCAGCATTTATGAGGCCAAATTTATTTCTCCTATAAGAAAATGTTCCCCACTTTTTGCAAAATGTAGTCTTCAGTCTATCTTGTTTGGCCACCAACACTTGGTTATAACCTGAAAACCCATCTAGGAAGGAGAACAATTCCGAACCTGACACCATTTGAAGAATTTATTCCATCTGTGGAACTGGATAATTGTCTTTATTTAACACTCTGTTCATATTTCAGAAGTCATCACAAGACCTTATAATGTATTTCTTACTGGAACCAAATTAGCCACCCTTTCATAATTTCGAACCCTAAAGATAATCTCTACATCTAGTAACTTCTATACCTCGTTTTGGATTAAAGATTCTAACTTTGGATGCATTTTCTTGAGTTGTTGTTGAAATGGTTTTACACCTGTCTTGATAGGATATATATGCTGAATGATGCACGTGTAATATGTATTTAGGTATTCATATGTCCAAGAAAAACTATCTTTATATTTCTAAAACAAATTGATAAACTTTCTCCTTTCTCCTGGCAAGCAACACTTTCCCCGATTTACATACTTGGGCTCATCTTTCATCCCTAACTTAATTAGTTCATATTGCATGGATGAACTAATGTTTTTTATGTTGGATGTTTTTCTAAATTTATTATGTAAATCAAACATTCCTTCCAGTGTTCTTACTCCTTTGGGCATGAAATTTCCTTTGGTTAATTCTCCATTTTGTAAATCTTCCTGATTTTCTTCATCATCAATCACAGATTCTTTGAAAACTTCATCATTTGTCAGAAAATCGATAATTTGTTCATCATCATCAAACTCCCTCAAATTTGTAATATTATCTACTACTGATGGCCTAAAAATAAGTTCAATAGGATACTTCTAATTAGTTGGCACTAACATGGAACTAGAAGTAGCTAAAAAATCAGCTGCAGCAGAGTGCATCCATGGAGTTGGGTTACACTTGTTGGCAAGGAGATTTCATTAAAAACACAAAAATGTACCTCGATCAAGCAATTTTTAAACCCTCGATCAATGTTATAACACCTTGATTGAGGGTTTAACAAACTCTCGATCAAGGTTTTATTAAACCCTCGATCCAATTGTTAAAACCTCGATCGAGGGTTTATCAAAACCTCAATCTAGGTTTTAAGAAAACCTTGATCTAGGTTTTAATAACTCAATCTAGGTTTTAAAAAAACCTCAATCTAGGTTTTAAGACCTCGATCGAGGTCCTTTTGCAAAAAAAAAAATCAATAGAGGTTTTAACAATAGCTCGATTGAGGGTTTATTAGACCCTCGAATGAGGGTCTAATAAACCCTCGATCGAGCTACTCTTAAAATATTGATAGAGGGATTTGAATACCTCGATCGAGCTTCAGATCTCGATGAAGGGCCTGAAACACAGAGAATTATCCCTCTTACAGGAAAATCAATATTTCTCTGTGTCTTCTAGGGGTGTAAACCCTGCCATTCATGGAATAGAATTGAGCGGAGTTCATACCGATAGATTCATCACTGAATCCTTTATCCATTGAGGAATCATGCATGTGTTTAGGCATTCATATGGTTTTTTTGTTAATTATTTCTAAAACTTACACTTAGAAAACCTATGAACAACTTCAGAGCAGCTAAAAGAAAAATTTGCAGGGTAACAAATACACATCCAAAAATTTCTTTAAAATGCATAACCCACACACCAACATGTCCTATTTAAAAGGGTATCTTTGGTTTTTCAATTTTTGATAAAAGAGAAAAAAAGCTGGGATGGACACACATGTGTATAAAATGATGTTGAAATCAGATGTGGTCACTTTTGAAAAATAATAAATAATTGTTTATTGCGAAATAAATTAACAAAAAAATATGTAGACCACAGTGAATTTTGTGTAGATCATGATCATATATATAATTATTAATGTAATATCGAATTATTGGGTTTGGACACGAACCACTTATTAACTTATTCAAAATTTTAAGCACACATAGTTCATTAAATGCAAAATTTCACATATTAAATGACATCGGAATATTTTAAAAAAACATATCATTGGGAAGCCAACATAATATTCTACAATTTGTTTTTTTACTACAAGTCGAAATTCACATGGTATATATGGGTTTCGAGGGCTTCTATCTAGCACATGAGTAAAAAATCAGGTTTCCATTGCCAAATTTGATCAAAAAGTGTTACCCACCTTCATGGAATCACCTAACATTTTGTAATCTAGGAATTGAGTTTATATTAAAAGCATTAAAATGTGCTATCAAATTCCATACTTTAGCTTCATAAACTTTTAGATGCAGTGATAAACAATGAATTGTGTTCTAACTTTCCTAACCACTATCTCAAAATCACCAAAAAATTTTGAATTTTTAACATCAAGCTCAATGTCTTTCTTAAGACCCTGGACCAGAGCTTCATATTCAGTAGTATTGTTTGTACATTTAAAATATATCCTATAAGAGAGAAACTGTTTATTCTTTTCAGGATCAATCAGGACACAACCAACTGCTGATCCCTCTTGCGTTTTAGAACCATCAAAATATAAAAACCAAAACCTATCTTCTAACTCTACCTGGTTAGTATCATTTCCTATGTTAGTGACAAATTTTACTATGTTACAGTCAATATCATCAGTCCATGAAAATTGAAGGAGATCAGACCGTGTGTTTGTTTCACAACTTTCTTTTGCTTGGTAATTCCTTGGCTCAAGCTCTAAAAATAGTTTCCCAACACTGAAGACAAGAAATTCACCGACTCATTCTTTCCTTCCAACTGAGTTAAATTATGTTTCATATATGGTTCCCTCAATATCTTAATATGATTTTGACTATTTTGATATGGCAGCCACATGTGAGACCAATCGCTTGCAATGTAATTGTTAGCACTTGTGCTAAATTTTATTTTTTGCAGGAGTTGGTTTTATCGACTTAGCAGGTTTGCAAGAGAAAAGGACTGCATTGGTCATTTGGTAAAAAAGAAAGGAATCCTAGTGAATTAAAACAATTTTACTCATTTTTAATGAAATATGGCCATTGGTTTTATATCTAAATTCGGCCTTATAGTCGAATTTTGATTTATTTTTTGCCAAAGTTTACTATTTTCATTAACTTGGATAATGAAAGTCTTTACAAAAATATGGCCGCATGGGACCACGCCCACAATGTAAATCCAAGTCAACACGCACACCATGCAAAGATCACCATCAAAGTACATGCGCCCATCTCACACAAGAAGTAACGTGTTACCTCTGTTCCTTGGTATATAATCAAACTAGTGGGGTATATAAACAATGAAAGTGCAAGCTCTCCAATGCATGTGGCATATTACCATAGAACAGTTTTATACAAACTCACAAGCCCTGAAATCCAGCCAAGGGAGATTTCACGTTGTAAAAACTCACGGATGAAGTAAAGGGCATGGCACTATGAAATAGCATTAAATTGCTGACCCAATCAATGGTCAAATTTATGGGAGAAACAAATCATTGGAGGTGGGTGGTTTTCACGGCACCAACAAGCACGGAAGCAACCAAAGTATTATGGATATGAAATCAAGTACGAGCTCCATGATCAGATGGCTCAAATATTTCTAAGTCTCGATCAATGGTCCACATCAATATTTCATTGGTAAATTGCATGAGGCTTAAGTCATGAAGGCTCAGCGAAAAGTTTATGCATTGCAACAAAACGTGTTTTTCTATGAAATGACTTTTTTAGTTATTACATTCTGTGACCTGTTTCTACCAAAAGAAGAATAATTTTAAGAACCCAAGATATTTTTTATGCAGACCATAATCATCTACAATAAACTCTCTTAGCTTTTACACAGGTTCTATAGTTTGAGAGACTCGAAGCCATCTTCAAAGGGCAATTTTTCATAACTTCTCAATTCCATTTGAGTCATCAAATTCAAAGGAATATAATGAAGTGATGGAGGGGAATATGGCCAAATGAAAAAATGGGTTTTGATAGGGACATGGTAAATTGAAAAAACCTCTCTCCATTTTTACACGTCTAGCACCACCTGAGATATACAGGTGGATATCCGAGACCTATTTTCACTAATTCATCGTGTGGAAAGGGTTGAAATGGTCAATATTTAGGAGTAGCTGTATCATAACAAGTGCTTGTAATGAACCAAGGATCCTTCACCTTTGTTGTTGAAGATAAATCCCAAGCCGAGTCAATACTAGACCGTTGGTGGTGCCCTAAAACGTCACTTTCAACCAGCGAGCAGGAGCCCATATGCCGCATTTTCATTTTGATCAAGCACGCTTGTTATTCCTTTTCCTATTCTATATATGTAAATCATAGAAAATATGCCATGTCAGAGTCTGTTGAGATTCGACATGATGGATTGAGGATTATTCCCCATTTTTGTAACCAATTTGATTCCCTATTTCAAGACACATCTTGGGGGGAAACAGTATTTTAAATAGAGCCTCCTAAGAGGATGATAGAGGTTGGACTGATTTTCCTTTTTGAGGGCTCAGTGCTGGTTTTTTAGCTCTATAAACATTTTTGGGAGAAGTAATGAAAATACCTCTCGGAGGTTATGATATTTATCATGGTGTTGGTTTTTAGTCTGTGTTTCCTGTTTATTTCATTTTTATGTGTTATTTCTACCAATATAATTCTAGATTAGCATGCAGGAATTTGCTCTTAGTTAAGTGCTCCTGCACCAGAAATCGTGTTTGTAATGTGATTGTAATAGCTTTGAAAGAATTCATCCATTGATAGGTTCTATGTTTCAGTTATTTCCCTTTGTTATTTTCCACTAAAGGTGTTCTCAGATATTTGTCCTTGATAGATGCCTCTATTTTTCACCGAGCTCTTTCCTTATTTATGTCTCCCATCACTATAAATCTAATTGACTAAATGTCGTGCTTACTTTAACTCATAATACATAAGAGAAACCCATTTTCATTATAAGTTGTAATGTCCTTGAATGTTTGATAATGTGAATCCGTCGCCCAATGGTTTTATTCTTGTTTATCCTTGAATATTTTATTTCATGAATCACTTTGTTACCCACAAAAATATAGCCTTATGCATGCTTGTTTAAAGCCAAATGTATATGTGAATGATATTGTGACAAGAGAGAGCCCTCTTTGAATGCATTGTTCAAAATGAAGTCTAAGGTTGGTTTGAAATGGTTACCCCTATGACTTCCTACAACAACCATAGGAAAATTATAGGGTGCTAACATCTTGGCATCATTGTCGGGGAGTGAACGATCAAATCATCACTGGGAAAAACGACATTGCTGAGTTCTACGACCTGGTTGAGTAGTCAGTCCTAGACACATGTTTGGTTGTACATGCTTTGGTGACTCCACTCAAGGCCTTTGAAGGTGACTCCACTAGGAACACCGAACACCGAGAATCTGCAAATATTTTCAGAGTTTCTATGACAACTCCATTGTTAAAGGATTGAAAAGGTTGAAGAGTCGATTCAATTTCTTCATTATCAATATGGGCTCTATAGTTGTAAGGTATGCTCCTATGAATCAAGCTCACATTCCTATTTTTCCAAATCGAATACCTCATATATCTTGGAAAGCATACCTTCCAAGATTCAAAGATCAAAAGGGTGATGATGCTACCCTTCATTTGGTTAAATTTCATAAGCATATATACAAGTTGGGAGTTGAATTGCATGAGGATTCTTTAATGAAAATGTTCATGGTTAGTTTAGAAGGAAATGCAAGGTCATGGTATGAGGGATTGCCAACTGAAATTTTATATTCCCTTAAAGAATTTCATTCAATACCCTTCCTTGCTGCTAGTTCCAGATTGTTGCACACGTGATAAAGGTTGAACCTTGAAATTTCGAAAGATATATATGGTGGGGAAGAGCTGTTAGATGAAGATATTTTAGAAATTTTACATGAATATTAATTTTAGAAAGAAAGACAAACCAGTTTCCATGATATTCATGAAAATTCCCAACAATTGGGGATATCTGCCTTGACTGAAATGGACATAATCCTAAACTATGTTTCAAATAGATATGCCTGTATTTCTGAAACTGATGATAGTTTGCATCTCTTTTATCATGATCAGCATGACCAAGAGGGAAGTTGGGAATTTCAATTGGATTTTTCCTCATATATTTCAACCCCTAAAATTCTGTTACTAGAGGAGGTTTCCCCTGTGCAATTTATTCAAAGACCTGATATGTTTGATGAAGAGTGTCATCATCCTATTTCAAACTCTGTTAGTGGTGGTTTTAAAGAAAATATTAGTCCACCTCTATATGATGAGAAAGGAGGTGATGAACAGGAAGAGGGCCTTGTTTGGGTACACAGGGTACTCCCAAAAGATGGAACACCTTGAGCAACCGCTTCACACAAATAGATCACAGATCAATACACCGATGTTTGTCATGTGGTTAAAACCCTTGAGAGGGAAATCGTCCATGTCCCCAAACAATTAGCTACTTGGAGAAATTTATTATGCAAAAGAAAGAAAGTTACATGATCTTCTCATAATCGATCAATTAGCCAAGGACCCTCCATGCTCTTTAAATAGAGATCATGGACCAATCGGGTGTTAAGTCACGGCTCAATGGTAGGTATGATCTAAGGGAAGTTGAACCATCATATCACTTTATTTCTAGAACATATCGTGACCGTTGGATTAGAATATTTACAGATTTATACTAATGCATACTAAAAAAACACACTTTACCTAATGGATATATTACACAAGTTGATCTTAACTAACTCCTAATTGTCTAAATATCCTGACATCCCCCCTTAAGAACAACTTGGGATAGGATTGAAGGATTTACACAAGTGACACCATTAGGAGAAGGAAGGAGGCATTAGAGCCTATCCCCCCATTAAGGACACATTCCTGAACTCCTAACATAGATCGAAGTTTAGAAAACTTCTCTTCTGTAAGAGACTTGGTGAATATGTCTGCAACTTGATCATCTGTAGGACAATAGAGCATTTCAAGAACACGATCATGAAAAACATTTCTGATGAAGTGCATGTGTAGCTCAATGTGTTTTCTGTGTTGATGTAGAACTAGATCTTTTGCAAGCTTGATGGCACTTTGATTGTTGCACCAAAGTGGAGTAGGCTGCTACTGCTCAAATCCAAACTCTGAAAGGATCTGTCGAAGCCATAAAGATTCTTGACTGGCATTAACTACGGCTCGATATTCTACTTCTGTTGAAGAAAGAGCAATATCTTGTTGTTTCTTACAATCCCAAGTGACAGGTCCAGATCCCAGACTGAAAAAAAAAAACCTGTAGTAGACTTTCGATCATCGGGATCGTCAGCCCAATTTGAATTAGTGAAACCAGCCAACAAAGGTGTCCCCCCTGTACTATAATGAATCCCAAACTGAATTGTACCTCAAATATATCGAAGTATTCTTTTTGCTGCTTTCCAGTGACTTTCATGAGGATTTTTCATATAATAGGAAACACGACCAATGAAAAAGGAAAGGTCGGGACAATAATGAGTCAAGTATAAAAGACTACCAACAAGCTGACAATACAAGGTGGCATCTACTTCAGGGGAAGTACAAGTGGCAGAAAGTTTGACTCCAGAATTGAAGGGAGAAGGGGTTGGTTTACAATATTCCATGTGGAAGCGACGAAGTAGGTCACAAGAATACTTAGACTAGGAAAGAAATATTCCTTCTTTGGTTTACAAGACTTGGAGACCAAGAAAATAATGCAAATGTCCTAAGTCTGACATTTCAAAATTTTACTTGAAACTGGATTTCACATGGGTTATAAGTTTAGGGTCACTACCAGTAAGGATAAGATCATCAACATAAAGAACAAGTATGATGAGATGGTTTCCTACTTTCTTGGTATAGACATTGGGGTTAGAATGAAATCTAGAAAAACCAGTGTCAAGGAGAAAGCTATCCATTTTGGCATACCAAGCTCTAGGAGATTTCTTAAGGCCATATAAGGATTTCTTAAGGAGACAGAAAAGGCTAGAGTTATCCTGAACATATCCAGGAGGTTGTTCCATGTAAATCACCATGTAAAATGGCAGACTTTTCATCCATTTGATGGAATTCCCAATTATGTAAGGATGCAAGGGAAAGAACAAGGCAGATGGAATTCATTTTTGCGACAGGAGCAAAGGTTTCATTGTAGTCAATCCCTTCAACTTGGGAAAAACCTTTGGAAAATAACCTTGCCTTAAGTATTTCAACACTTTCATCTGATGCATACTTAGTTCTACAGACCCATTTACAGATGACAAGTTTTCTTCCTTTCGGAAGAGGAACAAGATCCCAAGTATTGTTCGCCATTAAGGAACGGTATTCTTCATCCATAGTTGCATCCCAATCTGGGTTTCCTGAAGCTTCTGCAAAAGTTTCTGGATCATGATTCTCAGAAAGTTGAGACCAAAGATAAGAGGCTCACTGAAACTAAGAATGTGTTCAATGTTGATCTCTAGGATCACCGACAAGATCACCAGCTACTTCACATGTTGAATGGACCCATCGAGGAAGCATTGGTGCTGGTGCAATTGGAGGAACATGAGCAGGAGAAGGTGTATTTTCATCCTCACTGTCATCATCAAAAACTGGAGTTGGAAATCTATCAAGGAATTTGGAATAAGAATAAGAAGAAGGCACAATCATTGAATCAGGCTCCCAGGCCAAAGATGGCACACCCGCCAAGTTAGGCTCGCAGGCCAAGAGATTTTCATCAAATTTAACATCTATTCTAATGATTAGATCATGTGAATGGGGCTGAAGAAGTCTATAACCTTTTACATCTTTATAATATCCAACAAATATGTACTTTTCACTTTTAGGCTGGAATTCTTTCCATTTTTCATCCAGAATGTGCGCCCATGCTTCACAACCAAACACACGAAAGTGACTTACATCTGGTTTAATTTTACTCCATTCTTCTTCCTATGTTATACCTTGTAAAAATTTAGTGGGTGTGTGATTAACTATGTAATTTGCACAATTTATGGCCTCAGCCCAATATTGAAGACTTAGTCCCTTAGATTGGATCAGACAATTGGCCATATCGTTTAAAGTAGGGTTCTTCCGTTCAACTACACCATTTTGTTGTGGTGTATATGGAACAATGTGTTGTTTTTGGATTCCTTGTTCAATGCAAAAAGTAGTGAAATTGTTTTTAACATATTCACCTCCATTGTCATATCTTAACTTAATAATTTGATGACCATATGGTTTTTCAACAAGGGCCTTGTAGGCCAAGAACATGTTAAATACTTCGCTCTTAAGTTTTAGGAAGTACACCGAAGTGCATTTGGAGTAGTCATCAATGAAAATTAAGAAATATTTGAAACCAGAAAAGGATGCAGATGGAAGAGGGCCACACAAGTCACTATGCATAAGCTCCAAGGGAACCGAGGTGTGTCGAGAGGCACATTTGTAAAAATTGTCCCGATGATGTTTTTTGAGTACACAACCGGAACAAACACCATCCTTGCAAGATACCATCGGAAGACCAATCACCATATTGTCCTTACATAGTTGTTGCATTGAGCGATAATTTAAGTAACCAAATCGCTCATGCCAAAGTTTGCTCAAGTTATCACTATGAGCAACAAAAACTGAAAGAAACAGTGATGACCCAAAGTTGTTAAATTTGTACAACCTGATAATATCATCAATAGTTCTAGTATCAAGGACATTTTGAGGACTTTTAAAATCCTTGATTACAACTTGGTGAGGTGTAAATGTCACAGTTTTACCTTCACCCGAATGGGTAATTTGATAGACTGATAACAAATTGCAATAAATTTTTGGAACACATAGTACATCACTGAAATGACCATTTTCTACTGGAACTGTTCCATATCCTAAAACACTTAGAGATATATCATCACCAATAAATATTTGCTTGGTGTTACATCATGCATAGTAGAAAAGATGGCTTGATCCTTAGCCATATGATAAGATGCTCCAGAATCAATGAGCCATTCAATTGAAGTAGAAGAAGAATATGCAGTATAAGAGTAACCAGAAGCACAAATTGCATGTCCATGAGAGGTAGATTTTGAAGACTAATCTAGGCTGATGTGGAGCTTCTTCATTGCTGCTTCCAAGGTTGCCATATTCTTGAAACACTTAGATTCATCATGATTATCTTTCCCACAAAAATTGCAATGATACTCAGTCTTATTTCCTTTTGGCTTGGATCCTTTGTCATTTTTTAAAGAAGGAGCTGACTAAGAGGGTTTGGGACCCTTGTTATTTGGCTTATTATTGCGAAAATTATATTTCTTTGGAGGCTTGGACTTTTCTTTCTATTGGGACAATAAGGCGTTCCTCGATGTATCTGCATTGTTAATTATTCCAAGATGAATGAGCTTATCTTTCTCTCTAATTAAGGAATTACAAAAGGATTCAAGACTAGGCTGCATTCAAGGATTCTTTCATGTAGTAGAATGTAGATACAAAAATAGAATATGCAGGTCCAAGTTTGGAAAGAGCATGATACATACATTGTTTGTCGTCTTTCTTTATCTTGCATTCTGTACATAAGAATCTAAGAGTTTTATACTTAGATAGATAGTCTTGAATGCATGAAAAATCATTTGGATTCAAGGAAATCAACTCATTCTCAAGTTGATGACCCTGAATTTCATTGTGTTTACCAAACATAGATTCCAACTTTTCCCAAGCTATATCAGGTTCATCAATTCCATATATGTGGAATCATAAATAAGTAGAGATTGACATCCCAATCAATCCATGCGCTTCATCACATCTATTTTCCCATTTAATTTTCTTATCATCATCAGTGGATTCTATTTCTTTCCCTGAGGTTATCCTAAAAAGTCCTCTACTTAGCAAAACATCCTCCATATGAGATTTGCATGAGAAATAGTTAGAACTTGTAAGTATAATATCACAAGGGGTGGCCATACTATAAAATAATGGCTGAAAGAACATAAACTAACTGTTTGGATACAAAGAGATCAAAAAATTATGCGGTTTTAAAAAAACGGCACTGAAAACTGATTCTAGATGATGAAGTTATGCTTGATCAAAGAAAATGTTGAAGATGTCCTCAATAGTGATGTGGTAGATATTAACTTGACCAACTAAAAAAATAACCCCCTTCTTCCCAAGATGAACCTTTGACAATCACTTACAAGAGAGTTGCTTTTTAAGTGAATCACTTTTGTAAAATAAGTGATGTTCACTTTTACAATAATGTTACTTTTAAATAGTGCAGCCATAAATTAAAAGACTTAAGTGACTCACTTTTTATTTTATTTTATTTATGTGAGATGCACTTTTACAATAAAGTAACTTGAAAATAGAAATTGCATGCACTAAAAAGTAACTAGATAAGACTTGAACTCAAGACTTATCAAGGAATAAAGCAACTGTGAACCAAGTGAGATAAGTTTAAAAGGTACGTAAAAGAATGGAAAGAGGAAGGGGGATTTTTTTGTTTTACTCTTCTCTCTCGTTTTCTGTGCTTGCCTTTGTTTCCTGCAAATCACAAAAAAATGAAAAACAAAAAACAAACAAAACTTTTCCACTTTATGGGTGGTGTTAGATCTTGGTTAGCTTACCTAGAAAGTCTACTTTTCCAAGTTTTCTCACTATTTCTAATTCTTTATGATCGCAAAAGGTGCATGGGAAAGTGCATACATAGCCAAGAAGACAAGAAAAAAAACTTTCCCTTTCTGTTTCTGATTCGCCGCGATCGCGCAAGGTGCACGGCAAAGAGCAGACGCAGCCAGGGAAGGCAATAGTCCGAGACTAAAATAGTAAAGATCTAATAAAAATGATAAAATATGAGAGATTTAAAAAAATAAAACAAATCCATCACTGTGACATTATACCTTTAGATTTTCCAAAATTGGTGTTTCTGGAACAAACAGAAACAATTTTCGATGAAACGAAAACTATTTCCCAATGGAAATGGCACTCCGGACACAATGGAATAGCTCTCATAGGCCACAAATGCACAAAAATATATAACTAGAAACCCTTTCAAAGTTTCAGCAACACCGATTCCATATCTTGATCAAAACCGAAAGCGGCTCTTCATAAACGCTCTGATACCATGTTCGGGTACACAAGGTACTCCCAAAAGACCAAACACCTTGAGAAACCGCTTCACAAAAATATATCACAGATCAATACACTGATGTTTGTCACATGGTTAAAACCCTCGAGAGGGAAACATTCCACATCCCCAGCCAAATAGCTACTTGGAGCAATTTATTATGCAAAAGAAAGAAAGGTATATGAGCTTCTCATAATCAATCAACTAGACAAGGACCCTCCATGCTCTTTAAAAAGATATCATGGACCAATCGGGTGTTAAGCCATGGATCAATGGTAGGTATGATCTAAGAGAAGTTGAACCATCGGATCACTTTATGTCTAGATCATGTCATGACCGTCGGATTAGAATATTTACAAATGCATACTAAAAAAACACACTTTACCTAAAGGATATATTACACAAGTTGATCTTAATTAACTCCTAAGTGTCTAAACATCCTAACAGGTCTTTCTAATTTTCTTTATGAAGAATGCAATCAGCATGCTGAAAATTTTGTTAGTAATGTTTTTAAAGAAAACTCCAGCTTGCCTATATATGGCAAGTATGAGGGCGACTCCAAATGGGATATTTCTTTATGTTTTTCAAATTCAGAAATTTGTTGTCAAGAAGAACTTTGGTTGCCTACTTCTATTGGAGAAAAGAATGATATTTCTGTTGAAACATATAAAGAAAATGAAGTTTTTAATTCAGAAATTTTGAATGAAGAGGTGGGTATCTCATTTGAAAATTTCCAAGAAAACTCCTTGCATGATTCTTTTCAAGATCAATTTGACAATGTGCAAGGGAATGTACAGTTTGAGCATCCTTCTTATGATAAGAAAATGATAGAATGTTTTGGAGACTTCCATGGACTGTATGATCTAGTGGCTGATTATATGGAGCAACCTTGTCATGCAAAACAAATAACAAAAAAATTTGCAAGTTTTCATGACCTAGTGGAAGAATACATGAAGAAGCTTTGTAGTGGTGATGGTTGGTTATGTCTTTATAGTAAATATTAGTTTCTTTTTAAGTCCTTCATTCCTAGTCAAGCATGATGAAGAAGCTCAATCATTGGATCATTTGATTGATTGGCTTCTTTGAAAGTTAGAAATTACTTCATTGAGCATTGTTGTTCAATAGGTAGGGTAGGATTCTGTAAATAAGCTCGACATGGAGAACATTTTTGTTTTGACAGTTTCATTCTGATTTTAGTAGAAGTTTGGTTCAGTTTAGTTTCAAGTTTAGACTTGCAGAGTATAGTTGGTTTCCATATGGATTAAACGAGTTGAGGATTTCGGAAAATGTTGGGAGCCTCTCAATGGATTTGGCACATGGCCTACAAAGCTCTTTGCTACCTCACAGGGAGGATAGTATCCCTGAGTTGGAGTCACTGTTAGCACTTGTGGTAATTTATTTTTTGTAGGAGGTTGTTTTCTCAACTTGGTAGGTTTGCAAGAGAAAAGGATTTCATTGGTCATTTGGGAAAAAAGAAAGGAATCCTAATGAATTAAAAGAATTTTACTCATTTGTAATGAAATTTGGACATTGGTTTTATATCTAAATTCGAATTATAGTCAAATTTTGATTTATTTTATGCCAAAGTTGACCATTTTTATTAACTTGGCTAATGAAAATACTTACATAAATATGGTCACATGGGACCATGCCCACCATGGAAATCCAAGTCAGCGTGCACACGATGCAAAGCTCACCACCAAAGTACAAGCACCTAGCTCACACAAGAAGTATTGTTGTAATGTCCCCGGTTTTGACCCTGTTTGCATGATGTATATATTGTAATTAATCGTGGTGAGGAGCTCAAGGCAAAATCCCCACCATCGATTTGGTTGTGTATGTTTCAGAAATAGGGGTAGTTGCCAGTGGTATCTCGTGCTATTTGGCACATTATAATTCGGCATCATGTAAACCCGTACATCAATTAAAATAAACCACAACCAGCTACGGCAGTGCAACGTTGAATGAAAAGGGCATGGTTCCAAAGGATAAGGGGTGGGGGGGATGTCAAACCTTAGTCTATGGGGGAAAAACCCATTTTTTTCCAACTTTGTTTGTTTGCCACTTTTCCTTGTCTCACCCAACCTTGTCAACCTCTTTAATGCTTCAGCTGGTGGTTGAGGAGTTATGGCTGAGTGGCTGAGGGAATTTATTGCTGGAGAAAACGTGGGTAAAGAGGCAAGCAATGCCTCCATCTTCCCCACGACTCCATTCTCCCCATGGTCAGTGGTTTTCACGTCCCGTTGCTTACTCTCATGGCTAGTCTATTCTTCCTCACGTAGAGGTATGTTCGTCCTCCCTATGGCCTGTTGATTCGCGCGCAGAGAGTGAGGCTATTTCCCCTCACACGCAGGCAAGAATCCTCATGCAGAAATCGGGTATGTCTTTCCCGTGTATTTTTCTGTTGGGTGCGAGCTTTTCCTCACGCACCGACCGTTGAGGTCGATTTTCCCATGAGAGAGCCGTGCTCACTGTTTTCATTTTGGGGCGGTTGTCTTCCCTACGTTTTGTTGGCTGTGGTGTCCAATTTCATTTTGGACCACTGTGTGTTCATGGTGAGCCGTTTTCTGCTGGGGTCTGCCGTTGAGTTTCCATGGTTATGCTGGGAATGTTGTTTATTAACCTCCATGGGATGTGACTGGTTTCCATCACTCATTGTGAGTTTGGGTTACTGAATTGCCCTGGTTTTGGTTGCTGTGGATGCAATCATCTTTTGGGTGTTGTGGCTAAGTTGTTTTGGCCACGTTAGGGCCAAGAACAACTCAGCAGTGTGGTTGGATTTGAGTTGTGTCTCACCCTTGGCTTGGGATCTTTTCCTGGTTGTTTTTCCTCCTTCACAGGGCTAGGAAGGGTTGTTTTGCTGCTGGTATGCAGTGGTTGTCCCTTGGCTAGTGCTGGCTTGGCCGCTTGTTGAAGGCCTGTTAAACCCAGGGGTATTTGGTTTGGCTATTTTGTGTCCCCTTGGCTATGTGTAAGCCTACAATTTCCCCCTTAGTCCTTGAGGAATCATGCCCAGCTCAGGGGTGGCAGCGTTGCTGAGAGATCAATGAGCAAGCTGGCCTATGGTTGGGTGGAACGTTGCAGCGACGTAGCTGGTTGCGGGGTTCTTCATCGAAAGATAAGTGCTGCTGTTACTTCTCCTCTGTAATTTATATACTGTATTATGTGAAATGATGAACATGATCAATGCTATAAATGTGTTTGTGTTGCTTCCACTGTATGATTGAAGAGTTTTGCATCTGTGGATGCTTGTAAGTTTTAATTTCAGCATGGATTTTCCTGATTATGTTCATGGGGTGGTTTTCCTAGTCGTGTTTGATGTTCATCGCATCCTCTTCGCCGGCCTGAGGGACGGGGACGTGACAATTGTCTTACCTTTGTTCCTTATTACATAATCAAACTAGTGGGGTATATAAACAATGAAAGTGCAATTTCTCCAATGCATGTGGGATATTATGACATAACAGTTTTATACAAACTCACAAGCCCCAGAATCCATCCAAGGGAGATTTTGCATTGTAAAAACCCATAGATAATGTAAAGGAAATGGCACTGTGAAATAACATTAACCCATAGATGCAATTAACGGTCATATTTATGGGCAAAACAAGTCAACAGCGATGGGTGGTTTTTGCACCACCAACAAGCACGGAAGCAACAAAAGTCCTGTGGCTGCGAAATTGTTGGAGGAGCAAGTCGGTATGCCAACTTGAATGATAGCCTACTTAGTCGATTGGCTAACTAAGTCAGTCAACCGACTAACTAGAGATTAGGTCGGCCACCTAAAGTCGTGCCGGTTGACCGAACCGACAGGTAGTTATTTTGTAACTGTTTTGTAATCATATATATTAGGCTGTTGAGCCAAATGAAAACTCAGTTCAATTCTCTACATTCAAATGAACCCTCTCATGCTAATATAATCTGTTATTCTATATACTTGTTATTGTCTCCTATCTTTGTTATGTATGTATGTTTTAGTATGTATTATTGGTAACCTTATGTGATCTGTGAGATTACAACATTGGTTCTGTTGCTGGTAGTACATGTCTGAGATGTATACAAGCAGATGATATCAGAACAGGAGATTAAGGCCCCTGGTGGGAGCGTAAAGTAGCAAATTATGGAAGAAGAAATAGATTTACGAGCGCACAAGAAAAAGAAAGATTCTTTACAGAGACGCATGAGAAGTTTGTAGAATCTATGCCCCAACTTCTGAAGAAACTCCTGGATGAAAAATATAGAAGGGACTAAAGATCAACAGTTACTAGAAAAACTGATTCACAGGGGAAGAACAAACTTGTTGGAGTGGTTCGAAAAAATTGCCAATGAATTCTACGAAGAGCAAGCAATAGAAGACAAAACTTCGGTAGAAATTGTCAAGAAGAAATTCTACACAGACCTCACCGAGTAATTCTTGTGTTCCTTACCGACCTTGCTATTTAAATTCCTGATCAAGAAGGGAGTAGGTCATATTGTTGAACCCCATCCATCACTTCATGGACCGCCATTAAACCCTAACTGGGTGGAAAAGCAAAAGAGGTGGGAAAAATTCATTGCAGAAAGGGAGTGGGAATACTTCCTAAGCAAGTAGACATAACTATCCCTTCTTTCTAAAGCGTCGGGTAGGCTATGGGGGGGTAGCTGGTCATATTTTGAAATAAAGTGGAGTGGAAGGGCATGGCACTGTGAAATAACATTAACCCACGGATGCAATCAATAGTCATATTTATGTGCGAAACAAGTCAACAACGATGGGTAGTTTTTGCACCACCAACAAGCACGGAAGCAACGAAAGTCTTGTGGTTGCAAAATTCTTGGAGGAGAAAGTTAGTATGCCAACTTGAATGATATCCTACTTAGTCAATTTGCTGACTAAGTCAGTCAGTCGACTAACTAGAGATTAGGTCGGCCACCTAAAGTCGTGTCGGTTGACCGAACCGACATGTAGTTATTTTGTAACTGTTTTGTAATCACATATATTAGGCTATTAAGCCAGATGATAACTGGGTTCAGTTCTCTGTATTGTATGAACCCTCTCATGCTAATATAATATATTATTCAATCTACTTGTTCTTGTATCCTATCTCTATTATGTATGTATGTTTTAGTATGTATTATTGGTAACCTTATGTGATCTGTGAGATTACAACATTGGTTCCATTGCCGATAGTACATGTCTGAGATGTATACAAGCATATGATATCAGAACAGGAGATTAAGGACTGGTGGGAGTGTAAGGTAGCAAATTATTTACAGAATTACGCACGAAGAAACGGATTTATGACCGCACAAGAAAAAGAAAGATTCTTTATAGAGATGCATGAGAAGTTTGTAGAATCCGTGCCCCAACTTCTGAAGAAACTCCTGGATGAAAAATTTGGAAGGAACTAAAGATCAACAGTTACTAGAAAAATTGATTCATGGGGGAAGAACAAACTTGTTGGAGTGGTTCGAAAAAATTGCTGATGAATTCTTTGAAGAGCAAGCAGTAGAAGACAGAACTTTGGTAGAAACCGTCAAGAATAAATTCTACACAGACCTCATCGAAAAATTCTTGTGTTCCTTACCGACCTTGTTGTTTAAATTCCTGGTCGAGAAGGGAGTAGGTCATATTTTCAAACCCCATCCATCACTTCGTAGACCGCCATTAAACCCTAACTAGGTGGAAAAGCAAAAGAGGTGGGAAAAAATCATTGCAGAAAGGGAGTGGGAATACTTCCTAAGCAAGTAGATAGAACTATCCCTGCTTTCTAAAGCGTCGGGTAGGCTATGGGGGGGTAGATGGTCATATGTCAAAATAAAGTGGAGTGGATTC
The DNA here is from genome assembly GCA_001517045.1 of Pseudotsuga menziesii. Classification (NCBI taxonomy): domain Eukaryota; kingdom Viridiplantae; phylum Streptophyta; class Pinopsida; order Pinales; family Pinaceae; genus Pseudotsuga; species Pseudotsuga menziesii. The sequence goes on from LPNX010957168.1 coordinate 100,929, forward strand.
TAGTCGACTAAAAGAAATACCAATCACTAGTAATGAGAAGCCAACCTAAAAAGGAAATCGAGAAGACAGTGTCACACAAAGGTATGACGGACTTCCAGAAAATAGAAAGGGAGAGGAGGCTACAAAGTAGGGAAGAAAGAAGAGAAAGAGCCTTAGCACTGCAGAGAGGAATGAGTACTAGGGCGACCGACCAAGAAAGAAATCCATCGAAGTCGGGTCATGATCGACGAGAAGAAGGCGTGGAAGAAGAGGCTTCCCCTATGGAAGAAGAACTGTGGATAGAGCAGTGAGAAGCTCTCCAATTAGAAGTTCCCCAGGAAGTAAAACCTCTGACAGATCCGCGTACCCGAATACAATCTATTGTCGAAGAGGACCTCAGACTAGGATCTGGTGACTTCGATATCTGGATTCGACTAGATGACAAGACATACACTGGGAGACATCTCATTATCCATCGACCAAAAGAAGAAAATTGGGGTATGCTTTAAGTGGTACCCTCCAACCGAAGTATCCACTTACTTTTACCGACACATGAAGGAGCACCCCCCCTATCAAATACAACTTTGGAAGACACAGAACATTCAGAACTGCAGACAAATAATTGCAGTTGGACATCGACAGATGAAGTTGACACTAACTGACTTTTGGTCAAAGAGGAAACAACAAAAACAACCAACAGGAATGAGATTTCCGTCGATGATAGTTCTACAGAGAGGAATAAGCAAATAACCCCACCGCCCACACCACCACCTCCATGATCACCACCACCTCCTGAAAGCAGTGACAGTGACTCCCACATGGGTCACGGGTCAGCACACATTCCTCTATATGAGGGTGATGAGGACCCCAAATGACACTGGTTCATCTGTGAGTCGACTTGGGAGGCTAACCAAGTTACAGATGAAGATAGGAAGATGGCACAGTTCACTGGTGCCTTGAGGAAAAGGGAATTAACTTGGTACATGACCTTTTCTGAAAGAACCCCTCGAGCAACCAAAGCCGAGATCAAAACACAATTTCTATCATTTTTCAAAGCTCCAAATGCAAAACATCTGGCAGCAAAGAAACTAAAAATGACATCACAGAAGCTAGGAGAGACTATCCGCGATTACGATAAATGATGGAAAGACCTTCTTAGCCAATTGGACTATGTTATTGATGAACAATTATTAATCTAGTGGTCTCTTGCAATTTTATCAAAGAAAATTCACTGACACATAAGTCTGGATACATTCAAGACTTACGAAGACACGCTTACAAAATCTCTCCAAGTAGAAATGGATGAGGACATACCAGCATACTCCACCAATCACAGACTAGAAGAACAGCTTGAGAGTGTACAAAAGTCATTAAAAGAATTAAACCTCAAAATTTAGGATATTTGGTGCACGAAGTGCTCGATGGTCAGACATTCCAAAGACACTTGTCGCTAGGAAATCAGCCGACAGGATGTTTGATTCATGCAGACTAAATGTTTTTGCGACATTTGCCAAGAGCATGGAGATCACTCAACAACTGATTGCTCGTTCAACATGAAGAATGATAAGGCATATTGGTGTGCAATCTACGAAACCCAAAAACATAACACATCTGACTACCATATGAACCTCAAGAACCATCAAAATTATCATGCACTCTATCAGACCAATGCAGTTGCACAAAGTAATGAGCAAAACAACACAGTGAACGATTAGAACAATCAGAGATATGATGGTTGAAGATACAAGCAATGGTATGACAATCGACATGGAGGATATGGAGGTCGAGGTCGATTCTCTGGGAATCGAGACAACCGACCACGCCGACCCATCCAATGTTTCACATGTTATAAGGAGGGACATCGACATGCAGACTGTCCATACAAGGACAGAACTGACCTCAAATTTTGTACTCATTGCGGAGTAGGGGATCACTCATTAGAGGATTTCCCTACCATGCTGGAAAAAATAAATAAAAAGAAAAATGTAAATGTCTTGTCGTGTGTGCAAAAAAATAATGTAATAAATACAAAGAATTTGCATATCGTAACCCGACAAGGGACAAAAACAGGAAGCGATAACCCACGAATCAAAAAAATAAAATAAAAGAATGTCTATTCTGATCCAGTTAAAGAAAAAAATATATATAAAGATGCAACAAATGTGTTTAAAGAATTTTCACGATAGGAAGAGGCTAATGAAAATCGACATAACACAATAAAAGAACTAATACAGCTCGTATAGAAATATAACTCAGTATCTCAGTTCATCGACTTGCTATATGAAATAAAACATAACAACACTGAAAAACAAACAAATAATATCTGTAGTTTAAATCAAAAAGATAAAAGTGATGCTGACCCACTTGTCGACCTGTAAATTGAAGGATACCACGTCCAACAACTCATGCTCGACTTTGGATCACAAGTAAACATCATGACTCGTGACACTTGGGAACAACTGGGTAGACCTCAACTATATGAGTTAGGTATATACCTAAAACTAGCCAACCAAGGCATAATTGAACCTATTGGAGTCTTGAAAAATGTTGACACAATGATAAAAGGAATATCAACCAAATTCAACTTCGAAATTATTGACCCTAAGGAAGGATCCAGCTCCTTCCCAACGTTAGTAGGTCGACCTTGGGGAAGAAAGATGAAAGCGTTTATATCCCTAGATAAAGAGAGAATAAAATTAAAAGGAAATGGACAAAAAGTCATTGTACCTATTCATCCATCCCAAGGAGAACCTTGGACGGAACCTATCGATGAAGAACTTGATATCCGACAAATTTATTAGGTACAAAACAATGAAGATTATACAAAACCTAATATCTATGGAGAACTTCATTTAGGTAACCAAGACTCAGTCAGTTATAATTCAGACATAGAATTATATGATTGGGAAGTCGAGAACTACGAAACACAAGCAAGAGGGTGCTCGACTATCCAAAAAGTATAGAAAAATCCCACCCAACAGTGCTTCATAGTGTCCATTGTGCCAAAAATATTTGATAAAAAATATAGGAAATACCCTACGCTAAAACCTACAAATATAAATAATACACAAATACCAAGATATAAGGAGAGAGAAACACCAGTCGTGCACATAGAACAAGTGTCCAAAAATATTGGTGAACATGGTCGACTACAAAGTTTAGTAGAAACTTTTATAGGAGAAGCTGCTAGATGGTGGGATACCCATCAGACAAGACTGGAGACCTAGACAACAACTTCGACTTACTTTGTAGAAAGGTTTGGAGGAAAGAAGTTAACCAACCAAGCTCAGATACCTATTTTCATTCAAGGACAGAATCCAGAAGACCATATTAAGACATGTGAAAAACAATGGAGAAGACTTGGGTACAAAGATGAACGAGCATGGCCACATCTGTTCCCATCAACCCTCATCGACTTACCAAACAAATGGTATAAGATGGAGGAATCCTGAGGTGAAACATTTCTATGGCCTGAACTCAGAGAAAATTTTATCAAATATTTCAACTTTATACCACAAAATGACAATTTGGTCGAAACAACAAAGCAGATTCAAGAATTTATACAGTCGACAGAAAACAAACCTGTACCAGACAATCGACAGACAATGGACTGTAACAATATACAAACTGGGACAATACCACACTTAACAAGACTACAGTTAGAAAATGAAAATACAAAAGGGAAAAGTTTTAGATGGAAATAAAACCATGTCGAAACGACCAAACCTATTTGCACAGTACTCAAATTTGGAACCACTAAAAGGAATGATACCAACCGAATGACTGCAGCCAACTTCTCTACCACATTCTCACAGTTTAAAGAAGGAAGCCGACCAATCAATGAAGCCAAAGCACCAGAATGGCTAGATGCTAAGGTCAAAACTAGAGAGTTCGACATCTTAAATGATGACCGACCAAAAATGGCAAAGATTGGAGATTACTGAAGTGATGAGCAGACAATAGAAATAGTGAACCTCTTAAAAGAGTTCCAGGATGTATTTTCCCAATATTATACAGATCTCAAAGGTTTAATCCATGAAATGGGTGAAATGAAAATTGACACTAAACCTGATGTCTAACCTATGAAGAAATGGCCATATAAGCTAGCTCATAAATACAAAGAGATAGTCAAAAAGGAGATTGATAACATGCTTGCAGCAAGCATCATCTACCCTATTGACTAGTCAGAATGGGCAAGTCCAATGGTCTTTCAACTGAAGAAACATGATCTGACCAAATTAAGAATTTATGTCGACTTCAGGGATATAAATAAAGTGACACTAATAGACCCATTTCCAACTCCTTATGCAGATGAAATATTAAATGAAGTTGCAGGACATGAATGCTACTCATTTACAGATGGATTATTAGGTTATAACCAAGTGCCAATAACTAAAAAAGATCAGAAAAAGACAACATTTGTATGTGAATTTGGATCATTTGCTTACAAGGTTATGCCTTTTGGATTAAAGAATGCACCTACAGTATTCTCTAGAATTGTGGTCAAAACATTCCAAGAATATATTTATAAAACCATGGCAGTATACTCCATGTTAAAAGATCATTGCAAGTGGCTAAGGCTTATAATGGAAAGATGTCGACAAATCCAGTTAGCTTTAAACATCAGGAAGTGCATATTTGTGACCCCCATAGGGATATTGTTAGGACACATTGTCTGTGAGGAAGGAATTAAGGTATATTTTGCAAAAATCAAAATTAGCCTCGACCTAAACCCACCAGTGAACTCAAAAAAATTTATAGTGTTACTAGGTCATACAGGCTATTATAGAAAATTCATAAGATACTACTCATATATGACCTATGCACTAGAAGAACTATTAAGGGAAGATAAAGAGTTTGAAGAGTTTTATTGGATAGAAGAGTGCCATATATCATTTGAAAAACTAAAAAGAAAACTAGTCAAAGCACCAATCCTAAGGTTTCCAAACTCGTCGACTAAATTCCATGTCCACATCGACGCATCAGGTCTAGAAATAGAAGCAATTCTAACTCAGCCAGGAGATGATGGAATGGATTATCCTATAGTTTACAGTAGTATAAAACTAAACAAAGCTGAAAGAAATTATTCAACAATAGAAAGAGAAGCATTAGGAATGGTCTTTGCACTACAAAAATATTGACACTATCTCCTAGCTAATCCATTTATCTTTTACACTGATCATCAGGAATTAAAATACCTTGTGAATAAGCTTCTGCACCATGGAATAATTTGTCAATGGCTACTTCCATTCCAATAATTTGAGTTCGAAGTCGTTGTCGGACCAGGTAAGTTAAATGTCAGTCCTGACCATTTATCTCGAATCGATACTGGAGAGGAACCGAGATGAGTCGAACATGACTTACCAAATGCACATATATTTCGGATAGAAGCAGTCCTGGGAAATAGCTTAGCTTTTGGAATATGGAAAAGCACCAAAAGGCATGAGTACCCAAAAAAATAGATCTTATCCATGAAAGTTGCACCTTATAGCCTCATAAATGGATTCTTGTACAAAATGGGTTTAGACAACATCCTTAGAAGGTGCGTACTAGAACATGAAAGAAACAACATTATGCATGAACCACATTATGGACCTGTGGGAGGACATTTCCAAGCAAACATGACTGCCAAGAAAATCCAACAATCAGGGTTATGGTGGCCGACACTTCACAAAGATTGCAAAAATTTTGTAAGCAAATGTGACAGATGTCAACGACTAGGTCGACCCCTACCTAGCACAGAAATTCCTTTGATATCAATAAACCCAAGGTTGACATTTGAAATTTGGGCCATAGACTTCATAGGACCATTTCCTATACCAGCAAAAAGAACAGGTGCAAGGTACATAATAACTGCAGTCGAATATGTCACCAAATGGGAAGAGGCAGCACCAGTCGAAACATGTTCCAATGAGATAGATGCTAAGTTTATCTATGAGAATATCATCGCCAGATTTGGATGCACATTAACCCTAATTAGTGACTAGGGAACACACTTTATTAATAGAACTATAAAAACCCTAACCGACCAGTTCCAAATTGACCATCGTCGAAATACAGCATATTATCCTCGGTCGAATGGAGTAATTGAAGCATTTAATAAAACATTAACAAAAGGACTAACCAAAATATGTAATGTTGATAAAGATGACTAGAATGAGAATATACCTACAGTATTCTGGGCATATAGAACATTATACAAACGATCGACTGACCAAACCCCCTTTCAACTAGTTTATGGACAAGAAGCAGTAGTTCCACTACACTTCTGACAACATACACCTATTATTACAGAGATTCTACATGTCGATGCCAAACAAGGAAGAAAGGACCGACTATTACAACTGAGTAAAATTGAAGAACATCGACTAATCGCGATACAACATCAAGAAATCCAGAAACAACAACAAAAGGCATGGCACGACAGAAACATCAAAAACAAAAACTTGTCGGTAGGAGACCTTGCTTTACTATACAATAGTCGAGTAAAAGGAAAACCTAAAAAGTTACATACAGAATTGATAGGACCCTATGTTGTCGAAGAGATACATAGCAATGGATCAGTCCAACTAAGGACATTACAAGGTATAGTATTTCAAAAACTCGTTAATGGAGCCTAACTAAAACGTTACAGAAACTTTAAAAAAAAACAACCATAACGATTAAACAAAAGATATAAAAATATAAAAATCCAAAAAGCAAAGTAATACCGTACACTCACAAAATTATGACAGGAAATCACCACTTCAACAATCAACATCATGCCCATCGACATAACGCCATCGACCATTTTCATAACCGACATCGATCGACGACCTCGATAGTCCCATCGCGCATTCATGACCTCGAGTGCCGAAACCAATTTTCCATTAATGCACACTCAAGTGTTCCAGCTGGAACATCACGTTCGCCATTAATACACCTACCGATGAGAACACCCAACGCGTCCCCTATAAACATTGAACCACTGAAGGATCATTCACCGCAATTCAAACAGAAATAGCATCAGAGCAACCAGATGACTGAAAACCAAGAGCACCGTAGTAAAACTGACCCTCCGACAGACAATATGGCACCCAAACAAACCAGAGCCTCAACCAAAGCCAAGGAATTACAGACTGCAGAAACACCATTAATCAGGATACTAAAGAACATCAAGAATGCTAAGGTGCAGGAGGGCTCATGGAAAAAACTATGGGCCGAGATAAAAGAGTGGGCTTACGTTGACAAGAAGGCTACTCTAGCTACAGAGAAAATACAACACAGTTCCATTGTAAACTATGCCAACGCACCACTCATGGTCAACTTTAGTGGCACAAAAGAAACAACCATCAAATTTTTCATAAGCCGGTACCACAAAGGTCGGTTTTACTTGGACCGATCGGTCAACATATCTAGCGAAGTTATTTCCAAGATGATAGGGTTATCAAACAAAGGAGACCCAGTACCAGTCGGTATAAAAGAAGGATTGGTTAGAGAACTAACCGGGTCACCATTGGGAAAAAACTCGAAAGGAGTAATGTTTGGCCACATCATAGCTCGAACGCCACAGATTGTGGCCAAAATCATAGCTATAACACTTACCATGGCAGGTCATGGAAGCGACCTCAATCTAGATATGCTAGAAGTAGTTGACACCATTGAGACTAATGGAAAGATATACAGATGGGCCAAATATGTCACTAACGTGATTAAAACCATCTGTGAGAAATGCCAAGAGACGGGAGGAATTATCAGGTTCCCATCCCCTATCTTATGGATAGTAATGTTCTATATTTTCGCTGAAGGAAACAAAAACTTTCAGGAACCGACAAAATTCCACATGTGGAGATTCAAACCCTTCTCCCAGAAAGGAACAATGATGGAACTTGCCAATGGAAAAGTGTTGTTGGAAAACTGGATCCAACAGCTCAAAATCCGCACAACCAGATGGAGGGTGCCTCAAAACATCCAATGAAATCTACCCAAAAAGGCCCACATTCAGCTATAGCTTGACCATACTGCGGTGTGGTACATGCAGGGTGCCAAACCAAAAGCAAAGGCCCTCGACTATTATCTGTCAGTCGAACAGATCTTTCGGGAGCTGTCTCAACAAGCTGGAGCAAAAGTACCAATACCAGCGAAGGCAAAGGAAACTGACTTCTCGATAGAGGAGCCATTGACAAACCCAGAGAAGGAAGAGGATTATGAGCTTAACCTCTACATTAGTACCTTTTTGTCGAAGGAGACACCGGTCGAAACCATTGGTTGACTATAGATCATAATCAAGCCTTCGATGGCATAGAGGGAAGAAATACATATAGAAGAAACACTTGCAGAACAGCAGGTAACCAATCCGACTGAAAAAAATTTCATCCCAACTCATACACCAAGGGAAGAGATAGAAGCTAAAAACCTAGAGTATGTTGTCACCAAAGAGATTATCGCCAAATTGTCGAAGGAGATAGCAGCTACAAGAAAAAGGAAAAGAACACAGCCACAAGGGAAAGGTAAGCACAAGCTTATCATTCCAGAGTCCTTAGATGATGACAAAGAACTGACAGCTACAGCCCTCGACATAATAGAAGACACCGTAGCAAACAAAGTTCCAATTGAAACCCAATTCCAGACATTTTCCAAGGCAGGAGCACTACAAGGCCGACCAAAGAAGGCCAAGATCACACACACGTCGATTCTTGAAATTGTCGTAGATCTTGTGTCTACGCCTCCACCTCCATCTCCAACAAAAATAACAGAAGAGCTAGTACCAGAACAACTCTCAATAATCCCACTCGACCTATGAAAAAATGCTATGTCGGAGGCTGTGAAGGAGATGTTCGATCGGGACAGAGACCTCCAGGAATTTATTGAAAAATTGCTTGAGATATTCACATCGGTGCAAAAAATCTCTACCAAAGCACCTTTGTTTGAAGCTGCTGGATCCCAACAACCTCGACAAATACTTTAGGGGCTAAAAAAATTTTCAATTGTGACTTTGACCTTCGAGATAAATCCCGACAAAGAAGCCAAATTTTCCACACGTCGGACCATGACTATCACTCCAATTGAACCTGAACCCCACCTACCAGCCTTTGAACCGACCAGAGGAGAGGAAGAAGAAAATAGCGATGACATAAATTGAGAAATAAACCAACTCTTCTCCGACTTTCACTCACCACCCTAGATGGACAATCCACCACTTGACCACATTTTTTCCAACCCAATCACACCTGACCATTCACCAAATCCATCACCACCACCACCACCACCCCCCGACTCAAAACCCCTAATCCAACCAGTTGCACCCAAACCAAACCCACCACAACCATCAACACCAACCACATCCACTTCTGGACCACCTGCATCTGAACAACCAGAGGCAAAAGTCATTCCATCGCCCCAAATAGAAATACCATCAACCACTGCTGCACAGCAAATAGAAAATCCATACTCAACTTTTGCAGGTACACAGGTGCCGAACCAAGCCAAAGCAGAGAAGCACAAAAGGAAGAAAAAGAAGAAGTACCATCATGGACAGCCAGCAATGGTCCACATCAATCTAGTTGGGCCAACCACTACAGTCGATGCAACCAAATTAAGAGATCCAGAGCTAGAACAACTACTGGAAGCTCTAACAGTCGAAGCAAAGACAAGGAACCGGCACAGACATAAGGAACTAGATAACAAGGAAAAAGAACAAGTTAATTCACTTAACAAGTGCAGGGACCTGGTCCAGTCTGTGATACCATGGCTGATAGAGGTCAACACCAACAAACTACTAGAAAGAGCCTATCAGCTATTTGAAAGCATGGTGTTGATGCTCCAAGCACAGATTCAGGAAAAAAAAAAAGAGCAGAAAGAAGAAACCGTCCGACTACTGATGGAGCAGCACACAACCTTTTCTAAAGCCTACAAAGTGTTGCAAGATCACATGGAGGATTTTGTCAGCACCAAAGAAGTACTGAGAGACTGGCCTGCTTACTACGGGAAAGTCTATCAGCACACCAGGCAGACCCAACAAGAGGTCCAAGCGCTTGAGAAGAGTAAAACCACTAATGAAGCACTCAGAAGCACAATTGAGTATCAAATAGTGCTTGAGAAATCTAAACTCCAGAAGCTTGAGTGGGAAGCACATCAGTGGGTGCATCAAGCCATTCCCAACTTAGAAAAATTAGACATCATCCGCCCGCAGATGAAATGACTCATGGATACAACAGAGGAAAAGGACCAATTTATGGGTCTCAACATGGAAAGAATAGCTGAACTTTCCATTCAAAATAAAATGTCGATCCTATCAAATATGAATACACTCACCATCGACATACATAAAATATTGTAGATTTGGACATATTTCCAACATCATCTAGCAGTGACAGCCCCAACAATTGTCGAAGTCTACGTACAGAAAAGACTGACCATCAGACTTCACAGCTCATAAAGATCAAGCACAAAATAATGACTACTTAGACAGACAAGGAAGTTTTTGTACCTCCCTGTTTCTTTGGGATGAAGAAACGTTTTGTTCGTGGGGGAGATGTTGGAGGAGCAAGTTGGTATGCCGACTTGAATGATAGCCGACTAACTAGAGATTAGGTCAACCACCTAAAGTCGTGTCGGTTCATCAAACCAACAGGTAGTTATTTTGTAACTGTTTTGTAATCATATATATTAAGCTGTTGAGCCAGATGAGAACTTGGTTTAGTTTTCTGTATTGTATGAACCCTCTCATGCTAATATAATCTGTTATTCTATCTACTTGTTCTTGTCTCATGTCTCTGTTATGTATGTATGTTTTAGTATGTATTATTGGTAACCTGATGTGATCTGTGAGATTACAACAGAAATCAAGTACGAGCTCCACAATCGGATGACTCAGATCTTGCTAAATACATATCAACACTCCATGTCAATATCATAGGGGTAAAGTGCATGAGGTTTAAGTCATGAAGACTCAGCGAAAATTTTATGCATTTCAACAAAACACGTTTTTTTGGGAAATGATTGTTTTATTCATTAAATTATATGACCTGTTTACGCCAAACCAAGAAGAAAATTTTGAAACTAAGAGAGGTGTTTATTTATAACATGCTCATATACAATAACCTCTCTCATTTTTTACATAGGTTCTATGTTTTGGGAGAATCGCAGCCATGTTCAGAGGGAAATTTTCCAAAATTTCGCAATTTTGTCTGAGTCATCAAATTCAAAGGAAGATCTCGAAGAGCTAGAGGGGAATCTAGCCAAATGGAAACATGTTTTTTGATAGGGACAAGGTCAATTACAAAAATATCTCTCATTTTTATACAATTATCACCATTTGAGATATGCAGGTGGATCTTTAAGACTTATTTTCAGTAATCTGTCGCCTAGAAAGCAGTGAAATGGTGAAGATTTTGGAGCAGTTGTATCAGAACAAGTGCTTGTAATGAACTAAGGATCCTTCACCTCTACTGTTGAAGAGAAATATGAAGCCGATTCATCACCATATCATTGGAGGTTCCATGAAATGTCATTTTCAACCAACGAGCCGGAGCCCAAATGCCGCATTTCTGTTTTGATCAAGCATGCTTGTTATTCCTTTTCATGTTTTATATATGTAAATCATAGAAAATATGCCATGTCAGAGTCTGTTAGCATTCAACATGATGGCTTGAGTATTATTCCCCATTTTAGTAACCAATTTGATGCCTCATTTCAAGACACATCTCAGGGGAAAACAATAATATGAATAGAGCCTCCTTAGAGGAGGATAGAGGTTGGATTGATTTTCATTTTTAAGGCCTCGGCGCCGGTTTTGTAGCTCTATAAACATTTTTGGGAGAAGTAATGAAAATACCTCTCATAGGTTATGAAATTCATCGTGGTGTTGGTGTTTATTCTGTGTTTCCTATTTATTTCGTTTTCATGTGTTATTTCTACCAATACATTTCTAGATTAGCATGCAAGAATTCTCTCTCAGTTAAGCGCTCCTGCATCAGAAATCTTGTTTTTAATGTCACTATAATAGCTTTGACATAATTCATCCATCGATAGGTGCTATGTTTCACCTGTTTCCCTTTGTTATTTTCCACCAAAGGTGTGCTCATAGATTCATCCTTAATAGATGCCTCTATTTTTCACTGGGCTCTTTCCTTCTTTTTTTTTGTCATTGCTATAAATCCATTTACCTATATGTTGTGCTTACTTTTCCTCATAATACATAAGATAAACCCATTTTCATTATAAGCTGTAATGTCCTTGAATGTTTCATACCGTGACTCCATCGCCCAATGGTTTTATTTTATTTTATCTTTCAATCTTTTATTTCATGAATCACTTTGTTACTCGCATAAATCTAGCCTTCTGCATGCTTGTTTAAATCCAAATGTATATGTGAATGATACTGTGACAAGAGAGATCCCTCTCTGAAATAATTGGTTAGAATGAAGTCTAAAGTTGGTTTGAAATGGTTACTCCTATGACTTCCTACAGCAACCATAGGAAAATTACAGGGTGCTAACAGTAACCATTCAGTTTTGTTGACCAATCCCCGCTCAATATCAATCCATAAGCCTTCGGTATATCTACTACCATGATATCTATGAATTGGAAAACTCTAGAATCTATAGATAATCAAATTAACACATATTTCATTTCTCCTATCACTTTAACAGCATACTTGTCCAATTGAATGATCCGACAAGGGGATGGTGTTGGTTTACGATTAATCTTCTTACATGTCTAGAGTTGAATAACATTGGATGCGGCCCCAGAATCTACCAAACAATTATGTACATTATGATTAAAAATAACAAATGATAACAAAAAAGGAAAAGTATGAGATTTATATTTTCCTCCAATGCTTGTTTCATTAATTTCAGTATCAGATTCAATGGCTTTCGGGATACTGTTGGCTGTGGATCAAAGGATTCCTGAATTTTCTTTCTTTGCTGAGGAAAATTACATAATTCAAATAGAGAAATATTTTCTTTTGTTTTCTTAATGTCCTCTACAATATCATACCCCATGTCATGTTCTACCAAACATTTCTTAGTTCCTTCTATTTTATTTACCATGGTATTTACAGGTTTGTTGACTATTGGGTTTGTCTCTTTTATGTTTACCGAATTATACTTAGGTGTTGTTTGAGTAGTACTGAGAATATTGTTCATGTTTTATTTTATCTTCTTTATTTTAGGCAGTACTAAACCTTTATCTAGTATCAGTCCTTTACTCCTATTCGTGACATTAACTGATGAAACCTGAATATCCTTAGTAGGTTCTTCTTTGTTCAGCCCTATTGTGGGCACCCAATCCCATAACATCACTGTGGTTTATTCATTTGTTTCTTTTGGCTCATTGGTTTGGTCTTCTTCTACCTCAGGCTCTATCAATTGGGCACCTAATAGTTGATTCATAACCAAATTCATTGAGTTTATCCACTATGGGAAGCTCCTTTTAGAATGATGCTCCTAATGGAAAGTACATAAATGGTCCATGTCTACTTCATTAAAATTAAAAACAACAGAATTAATTAAAGGAGATTGAGACTACTCACTTTCTTCCCTTTTCCTATAATAAGGTTTGAATGTCTTTCTCAACATACTAGATCCCTTGTCCTTTTCCAAGTCTACTATCTTATTTGATAACTTTTGAACCATCTTAACTACATTCTCCAACTCGTTCGAGTGCTCTTCCTTGGGTCTGGTTAACAACAAATCTTTTTTACTAGCTGCTGCTTTTACTTCTGGTTCTGAAGTGTGCTTTTCTATACTATCAATATTGGCCTCCACCGTGTTGGCCTCATCATAATTTTCTATCAACGTAGGTTTTGACTGATCTTTTCACAAACATTGCTATAGGGAGATATAGTGTTGTAGTATAATATTCTACCCAATATTCTTCATTTTGTTTTGTTACAGCAATAAAGATACTTAGAAGAGTAGTAAACCTTTGGTTGAAATATTGAACTTTTTCTTTCTTATACATCTTCATACACATTAATTCTTTCATAACAGTAGCAACGGTTTTTTTACTACCGAATTTTCTTTTAAATACCCTTTCAAAGGTGTCCCGACTTGTTATTGAATTGTCTTGTAGAATAAATAAATAAAAAAGATGATTTAGGATCAAAACTATATCGAATGAGTGTGCATACAACATCTTCATGTTCAACATTTAAAAGTTCCAGGGCTAGATAAAAAAAAATTAAGTGATCTTTTTGCAAAAAATCCTTTTCCAGGGTCAAAATTTGCTAGCACTCTATCTGGGTGTTTAGGAAAATCATGCAAAGGTGCAGCTACATTAAATGGTGTTCTGACCCTCCATGCGGGTTTATTAACATCAGCCATAACTTGATAAGGAGAATGTGGTGGAGACTGGGCTGTAGGAGACTCTGGTCCCAACTAATCAAGAGGTTGGATGATTTCTTGAATAGATAGGTCCACCAATTCTTCCAAATTTTCCACGAGGATAGAATCTTGAGTATAAGAACTTGCTTTCTTGGGTGCCTGCCTTCTTGATAGTGCATGGATTGCTTTCAATCCTCCAAGTTTCTTAACATAATATCTTGTGTGTCTCTGAAAGTGGTCAACTTATTCAAATGAGAAAATGTACAAACGTTATAAACATCTTCTTCAGAACTTACATTTTTGTGTTCTTCGAGAACAAAATATTCAGGAAACATAGTTTCAGATGTATTTCCAATAGAATAATTTCTTGCAAAAAGACCTACTCTGCCATCCATGCACTAGAGGCCCTCCTTCTAGTGCCAAAATGGTTGATTCCTGGAAAATTCCTAGGTACCGACAATAGGGATTCTCTCCAATAATTGATCCCAACTAGATCATTCGCCGTTTAGTATGGGGAACCCATCTGGTTAACGGTCCGCCTACCGTAGATCTAAGGTTGTTTAAATATTTATCGGTTACGACCTGATCTATTGTTTATGTAATTTTCTTTATATGTATGAAATGAAAATGACTAAACTAAATGTAGGTGACTGATGAACAAGAACCTCATAAGTGATGCGTAGGTTCTTACCTCACGTCTTACCATTATTGCTCCTCAATAACTTTTATCAATCTAAATCTAAGAAAATTTACTATATTCTAGTTTATTCTAAACTAATCTATCCTATCCCTATGGGTAGAAAATAAAAATAAAAAACGAGAGTAATGTACTATAATTATTCATAGTGAATCTTGCAGATAACTGTTCCAATTCCATACGCATAGTCACAACAAAAAGATTAACAAAGATAGCTTTGAAATAATAAAGTATTCATTACTCGATTTGTGCACAGAATTTTATACAGAAAGAAAATCCATTTATATTTAAAGAAATATTTCATAAAATTCAGAATGATCTCATAGTTGTAAGAAAACTAAATAGAATAAATTCCACATTTGAAACTCCACACAATTCATGTAAAATCCCATGTAGTCCTTCCCAACAAAAATGTCCTTCTTTATTAGTAGAAAAAATCAGTTCTTCCTACAAATAAACCAGCCTTCTTATGCCAACAAAAAGTCCCTTGATTCTACCTTCTAACTCTATCTATAATAAAATTGCAATGAATCATCCACTTCCTTGACCTTAGGAATTCCAATTTTTTTTCCTTTTTGGAGTGGCTCTAGATAAGTCATCCAAGATACAATTGGTGATAGAAGCTTGTACAATCCAAGTTCTAACATCATCTTCATTAATAATTTCCAATTTCTGAATGTATTGTTCATCCTCGTGCAATCTATCCTGTAGATAGGCCACATGCTGATATTTGTTTGGGAATTCATTGATCTTTGTTGCCGAAGAAAGCTAACATATATCATGAACTTGGCGCATATTTTTATAAAACTCCATATATTTTTCCAAGGTCTTTTCAATCTCATTGTTCAATATTACCGAATATTTTCTACAAAAATCAAGGAGTTCCAACTCTATATTGAGGCCTTCGGCTATCTTCTGCGGCAAGTGTTCAGGAAACATTGAGTTGGACTCAACCCGGGTAAACTGGATTTGAACCTTTTCAACAACTTCTATTAGTTTTGTTCTGAAATTGAGTGACTCTGTTGCAATCTCATTCAATCTTGTTTCTACTGTCTTCACCTTATAAATTTACCTTGAGAAATTTATTTGGAATTGGTGTATCTTTCTTTGGATTGTGCAAGCTTTGGCACGGAAAGGGGTGATGTCCAGATGC
Source organism: Pseudotsuga menziesii (assembly GCA_001517045.1). Lineage (NCBI taxonomy): Eukaryota > Viridiplantae > Streptophyta > Pinopsida > Pinales > Pinaceae > Pseudotsuga > Pseudotsuga menziesii. The sequence goes on from LPNX010957168.1 coordinate 117,067, forward strand.
TTCTCATTTTCAACCTTAATATGAGTTTCAAGAGATCCCTTATATGCCACCAACTCCTCTATGTTGGAGCAGGGTCCCGCGGCTACAGAAGAAGCTGCTAGTTTTGGCGGAAAGATATAAGTTTTGGTAAAAAGAGGACAAGGCAGATCTATGACGCCGTAGCACGTTTCCAGCTGGAGAGCAGAGCCGGAAACCATGACTTTTGGGATAGAAAAGTCAAGAAGGCAACGGTACCCGATCGGCCGAGAGAAGAAAGCTCAACCACTGCATTGAAGGCAGCGGCGGAAGATAGGAGGGCTCAGCGACCCTCATAAAGAAGAAGGAGCAACGAGGCTCAAGNTAGTTAGGGTTTGGGTTACTGTTGGGACAGGGCCACAGTGTTGTAATGGCGAGACCTTCGGGCCGCCTATAAAAGCTTTTATTTTGTATTGTAAAGGGTTGGTTGGTTGGTTGGTTGGTTGGTTGGTGAGTTAGTTGGTCAGTTGAGTATTTTTGTAGACTCAGGAATCAGTCAGACAGACTACGTTGTAACGATCCAGTCGCCTAGCTGGTCTGTGAGTCATTTGAGTCTGTATGTAACCATCCACAGAGAGAACAGAGGGGGAAGGATATATTGAAAGAAAGGAAATATAGAGATAGAAATAGACCAGAGATATAGAAGAGATCTCGCGCTGCATATGCAGTGCAACAGACTGTGCTAACTTCCCTCAAGATATATAATAAAAGCACAGTTTGGTGGACGTAGCTCCCAGCCTGGGGGGTGAACCACGTTAAATCTGCATGTTATGTGTTGCATGAATTTGTTTGTACTTGCTTATATTTACTGGTTATTATGCATATGATTTTAGTTGCAGTAAGCGAATGTATGTATTGCTCAGCTCATGATAATGCAAGAAGATAGAGATAAGTTGAAGTATTTTAGTAGGCTTTTTAAAGACTCCTTTACGTCTGTTTCTAATGACCATTTAATCACAATATAAATTCTGAGAAGTAGAGTTCCGCACATTGGCACAGTCCACGCTAAGAGCGCAAAGTCGTAGTGGTAGGATATCGCAGAGAGGCGATATCGCACCAGCAGAGGAGCTGCGGTGCGCGATACTGCGAGATGAGGGCTTAGCGTTGAGGAGAGGTTGGGTGTTCCGCGGTGCACAGAGATGCGATAAGGAAGGAAATATTGTGAATAAGTGGAAGTGGTGCGACGCAGGAAGAAACCGTGCGACTTGCGCGTGGGTAAGAATCGCACGGGTAAGAGTGCTGCAAGTGGAAGGGGATGTGCGATGCGCAGAGCTAGTTGATCTAGTGGCGCACAGGAGTAAGAAAGAAGAAGTAGGATGCACAGAACCTGGTCCAATACACTTGAGTCTTGGCCAACCCATTAGATTCACTTCGGGTGAGACTTCAGATCGCTTCGCGGTCTGTCGCTAAAAGGGCCAGTGAGTTTGGGGTGTTGTTGATTAATTATAGTAAACCCGGGTCTGCCCATGCAATCAACACTCTACTTGGGTGCTTAGTTCTCCTATTTGTTGGCTTGTTGTTGACTCTCTTGATTCTAGCTCCGAGATATTAGCTTCAAAATCTTTCTTCTCTCCCTCCATAATCATCACCCGTACTTATAAGGAATATTTCTCTGTTTCCAAAGCTTGGTACTCTCTCTAGAGTCATTCTTTTTCTGATAGGGTAGAGTCGTGTTTTCTTTTTTTCTCTATGCATTCCCCTATTTCCTTAACTATAGTATCTTTCATTTTGAGCATATCTTTCATCTTGCGCAGCTGCTACACTCACAGAGGCCATGAACTTAGGGTTCTTATTCACACCCTCCATGACAATTTTTTCGGTTACTGTAACCACATAGTCATGCATTGTTGTTTTCAATAAGTTTTCATACCTTTTGGTGATTTTATTTCTTGTCTTATCATAAAATATGGTGCCTAGACACGCTACTGTGTGTTGCTTGGATGGAGTGAACAGAGTGACCCAAGTTCTGCGAAAGGAATTTGGACACCCGTGATTGTGCTACCTAGTGAAGTAGGAGGTTCTATTGGGTTGTTCTCAACTGCTTATTGGTCCAATTATTCCCTAATCTTGTCCTCTTACTCCTTCTTCTTTTGTTCTTCGGCTACTTTCTCAGCTTATTTTTGTTGTCTCTTTGCTTCTTCTTCCTTTAATATATATTCTTCTTCTATCTATCTCTGAGCCTATTCTGCTCATTTCCTTTCATCTTCTTCCTGTTGTAACTTCAAGGACTCTTCTTTTTTCTTCTGCAACTGGTTCTTTGTTGCATCAGTGCTATATTTACCCCCACTGGTGCTTCCTTTATTCTTGAAACTCTTACTCAATGCATTCATATTACTAGCGTTCATGTATACCTCTTCATCCTTATATAAGTGATGAGAGTATTCATAACATATTCCAACATTCGTACAATGTTCTGCAAATTTCCCATCCGCTTCATTTCTATGGAAAATCTTCTCCCCAAAACGAACATTTTCTAAATATTTTACAAATTCGGAGGCACCTTTGAATTTAGTGAATTTGTAACTTCCTATGCAAAAGGAAAATGGTGGGAAGGATTCCTTTTTCATGTCGAAGAGGAAGTTACCTACTCCATTTATGAACAAATTCATGATTGCTTCTTTATGGAATACATAGTCTGTGGCATATATGGGAAAGAGTGACAGGGATTTGGAGCCTCTATACATCTGTAGGTAAGTTCCTTCGTGAGAGAAAACGTAATCCCCATATCTACCTTCCATGTGGAAGGTTTTCCAAAACCCACTTGTGCGTGTGTATCATCTTTTTAATGTCTTTGGGATGGTAGGAAACTTTGAATCTAGTTCCCTTAGTTGTAATAAGACATTCACCATCCCATTTAATGTCCCCATGCCTCAAAATGGATCTCATGCTGTTGGAAGAAATTAATTATCTTGGGTAAGTATTCATACACTTCAGAACTACTGATTTTACTTCAACATCTTTGAAACTCATTTAGGGTATTTTGTAATTCATGGTATGTTATCCAATAGAGTACAACCATTGAACTCCCAAAACCATGTTGGTGGCTTCCACATTGACAACATAAAAATTTTCTTTCACTGTGTAGTCTCCTTGATTCACTTACAAGTTTGGAATCCATCTATTGCATTCCATGGTATGGTTCCCCGGGATGACGGAAGTGAACCCTTCAAAGGATTTAGTTGGACGCTACCTTTTCTCCACTAGGGACGCATCAATAAAATGGTGGGTGGCACCCCCATCAATAAGAATTGTGATTCTTTGTACTTGCAATACCCCTTTGAGCCTCAATGTATGGAACTGTGGTACTCCATTGAGCATTGTAATTTTTTTGCTGGTTTGAGGGAGCTACTCCTCTTCTTCAACTGTTTCATATTCTCCATCTACCATTTCATCTTCTTCCACCATCTCCTCATCACTTTCGGAGAACACTTAAATGGATTCTACCTTCCCCTTGACACACTTGTGGTCTGGAACCCAAGGTTCTTGGAAGGAAAAGGAAATGTTTTTCCTCCTCAACTCATCCCGATCCTTGTAGGAGTAATATTTCTTTCCATGGGCATGAAAGTTCCTCACCAAATTTCTATGATTCTGCAATTTTAGAGGAATGGAGGTCCTGGGAGGATACTTGGTCTTCAAAATTGCATCTTGTAGATGTCTAGTTATGCTAACTACTTCTTGCAGAGTAGTGGGTTAGTAATATTTCACTAGCCTTCTCAAAGGTTCTTCTAGTCCTTCTATAAACAAAAGGACTAGCCTAGATTTTGAGATATTGGTGACCATCCATACCACCTTTTGGAATTCTGATATGTAAGATTTAGGAGTTCCCACTTGTTTTAATATGTGATATTTCATGAAAATAGATGTCAGAATCTCTTCGATTAAACCTTTATTTCAATATCCAAGTGAATTCCTCATAGGTAACTACTTGATCATGGCCCAAGGTCTTCATTCCATGAAACCACCAATCATTGGCCTCCCCATCAAGATGTAAGGATGGAAACTTGATGGCATACTTCTCTTCCATAGGATTGAGTTGGAAGTAGGTGTCCAATTTTTGAACCCAAGAGCTCACTATACACTTGAAATTTCCATCAAAGTATGGTAAGGTGATTCTTCCAATAGAATTTCTCAACTCTAAACTCTGATATGGAAGACTTTGAACTCCTATCACCTTCCATCTATAATGATTTTTACAAAAGTCTATGAATGGAAGAACCCTTCTGCGCTCCTCATTCAAGTCTTTAGATGCAACATATTTCTTCCCCCATGAAGCAACTGATTTAGTATGCACTTCAGGGTATTCCTTTTGTAATTCCTTGAACTTGGGAATGGTAGGTCAGGGCTGCAAATTATGTTCATATTTATATTCCATAGGCCTATTATAAGAACCAGTATAAGAGAAGATGGTTCCACTTATGATATTCCTCTCTTTATATTTGGAGCCAATGTTTCTTTTCTCAATCTTTAGCACCCAGCTGCTTAGCGAGGAACTATGTGGTCTCTTTACTAGACTGAATAATATTGGCTGAAATTTCTTGCAACCCTTTCAACATATTTCTCACAAAATTTTCAAGCCCATCCTTCTCATCCATATCTTAGAGGAATCTCCCTTCCACAAAATCAACTTCCTCTTCTTTAGAGACCTTCCTTCTAGAATCAGAATTGAAATTTGGAATCATTTAAGGATTATCAAGAGAAGGTATGGAGGACCATGCTTTGATACCACTGTAATATCCATGTTCCAATATACAGATCATAATATTAAATTTGCTGCAATTTTAATTAAAATTTGAAATGAAATTTTTTGCAATTACTGATAAATTTGTAAAAAAGGCAGTGGGATGATGGAAGAAACCAAAGAATATTTAGGAAAGATAAATTTCCTTCCCTAAAAACATGTATGTTTGGGACCAATTAGGTTTCTAAATCATCTCAGTTGAAGTCTACTTACGCTTCTGGGTGCCCCAACTGTGCAAACTAAGAGAGAACAATGACATCCATTTAACAAAGGTTTATGCAAGGTTTATATGTTTTATTATATAGGTAATAAGCATCAATTAAGGTTTCAAAATCTTAGGATCTGATCTAGAATTATTCGGGCATGTTTGGAATGATTTAGGAAAAAACTAGAAAATTGGCCTCGGAAGAACCTGCGCGAAGGAGGTTGTACAATCTCAATGAATTTATATTATGAGAGTTGATATGGGTATACGGGTGAGTTAAATACCTACAAAAACTTTCATAATTAAATTTGAGTGCATACAGCTTCCAGAATGATAAAAACAGTGAGACTAGTCGAAATTTCCTAGTCAAAGAGCAAGGGTATGTAGATTTTGATAAATTTCGACTCAGATTTAGTTTAGAGATGATATTAATGTCTTATAGATATTAATACATCATTTTTCACACAGCATATAACTTAATTCTTCTTCCCATGGACATTAATTCATTCTTATTGCATAAAACTAATAAAAAAACCCATTAAAGGGGCAATAAAAGGCTCCACTCATGAAAAATCAGCATGAGGGATCTCTGGAACAAAAAAATTACTGAATTGCAAAATCTAGAATGAGTGAATGGGTATGAGAATCTCATAAAATGGTTTGTATAACTTATCTCTTCAAAAGGGGGTCCAAAACTATGGACAGGAGGCCCAAAACTAGCACCAATCTTGGGACTGGGAGAGTAGGTGAAGTTCCCTTCACTAGAGCTCGTCTTCAATGGATGGATGGCTACTGCAGAGGTCGAATTGAAACTTACAGTGTTAATCCTTATCTCACCATAACTTGCACTTAAAATTGGAGTAGAAATATAAGAGAGGGGAGTGGAACTTGTGGTGCATCACCCAAGAGACCGAGGCACGTCACTCAGTATGAATCTTAACTTCAGTCAATACAAAAGCATTCATCAACCAAACTAAATAATGGTGCTTGAATTATATTTAAGTATACCTTGAGTGACTTGTTGACCAAGTCAACCACTTTTTGAGCAGGTTTCCCTTGCTAAAACCTAACCCTAGCCAAGTGGTGTGCCCTCCTAGAGAAAATGGTATGTATGTGTCGTGTGATATGTTTCCATGTCAATAACCATTCATTGAAATTAGAAACTACACCCTCCTTAGGCCCAAATTTTCCTGCTTTTTATTCTGACAACTATTCTACATTTTTTTCTTTTGTAACTGATCCTATAAATGGAAATTGTGCCCTCCTTAGGTCCATCGTTTCCTTCTTTTACTTCTGACTACTTTTCTGCACTTTCTACTTTTGTAATACTAGATTTTATTGGCTTTTGGTTACTTTTCATCTCTTCTTATTGCTTGTTTTTGTCAGTTCCTTTGATATTTTCTAATTATCCTCCTACGAAATTTAGCTTTCCCAAGTGCACCCTCCTAACATGCAAACTTATTTCCACATATTTATTTGCACATTAATTAATAAAGACGATAAATAAAACTAAGTACAAGACTCCTAAATAATAATCTAGCAAAATTCCCTAGGTTAATTAATTAATGCCACTTTTGATCCCATAGGTGTTCTGAAAGGTCAACACTTTTGGTGTTCAATAAGATGGGGACATGACACGCCGTTAAAATATCCTTAGTTGTAGCTAATGACAGTTACTCAAACAAGGAGATAAAAAAGGTTAAGATAATGAAATTGTAGGCCAGGATATCTGAAGCACAACGAGCTGCCAAGTTGCAGATTACAACTTAAAACTTGTTTTAGGTAGAGTTAGCATGTTTTTTGACATTTAAAAAAGTAATAAGTAATTATATTAGCATACCCATAGAATCAAAGATTCTGTGGGCATGCTTAAAAATCATTTTCCGCTGATGTGTTCATTTGATTATGATTTTAAATGAAATTTAATATATTGTTAATTGGTTATTGCAGGTATCTATTTTTTATGCGATTCAATGTTGATGTTTTTTTATGTGTGCAAATTTCGCTACTACGTGTTAAAATAGTTACCCCTTGGGATGATATAGATGTCAGGGGCCTTCCTTAGAGGAATTTTTTATTAGAAAAATGAATATGGGAATCATTTGTTTTTATTATTTGACAGTTGTTATAAACCAAATGTTTATTATTAAAAAGTAGATGCATAGAATTCCAGGAGTAGTTGATTAGTTTTGTTATATAAGTCATTAGAATAACTTGAATGGGGATTTGACTATGAATTAGAAGACTTTTACATTGGGAGTAAAGACATGAGTTGTGATAAAAGTTTCTTTTGAGATTTCATTTTTGTGGTATTGTTAAGCACTTGTTCAAAAGACTCATATCATTTTGAACTCAGCTTTTCTGAATACATACATACATACATATATATATGTTATCCTTGTGGTTTTATTCCTTTTATCACTTATAATTATACGCTGTTATAATTGTGTGAATTGTGAATGACTTACTCAAAGCACAAACTCATTTTTATATTTGATGTTAATATTGTATGTGTCATGTAAATTAATTTTATTAATTAAATTTGACTGTATAATATTATGTATATTAATTTACTTATTGATTCATCTGTGTTTCTAAATATATTCAATTAAGTAGTTAATTATTCTTAATTTCAAATATTTAAATGTTATAAGTTAATTGTTCTTTGACATTTTATATTTCAGGTTGCTAAATAATTTTGTGTTTATTGTTTTTTAATCGTAAATATTATTACTGAACTGAAAGTTACTCATGATATTGACTTTTATGATTTTCCCTCATAGTTATATTATCCAAATTTCTATTATCTATATTATTAATAGAGCATTGACATAGTTAATAGCTTTCTCTTGGCCAAGAAATGATCCACTATATTAGATTAATTTTTAATTTATAGTTTAGTTTTTCTATTTTTTATTTAGCAAATGTTAAATAGGTTTTTTATATTATAGTTGGTTAGCATCTCATCTTTTAAGTGATTTTTATTAAACTTCTCAAAATACAAAAAAAGAGACTTTCCTTAAGAGAGAAAAACGTATATTAGATTTAAATAAATATTTTCAATTTAGTAGTTGTTAAATAGGTTAAATATTTTTTATTAGAATTTAATTAGAGTTCTTTAATTGGTAACAAGTTTTAAAAATACTTTTGAAACTTGAACAATAAGACTGTCCTTAATATAGCAACCTTAAATGGTAGCAATACCATAACCAACAAGAACTATCTACACCAAACACACTAGGGGTTGTGTAAGCGCCTTGTGTGGGTTAGTTCTCCATAGTTGTCCATAGGCTGAAAATTTGTCCAAAAAATGGTGCTAGAAGGAGGGACTGCAACTATTAATGGCTGAAAATGTTCAAAACAAGCATGTAAGTAGTTCAGATCCTATACCAATCAACGAATATGATAATATTGGTATATCAGATACTTCAATTTATCCACAAGTCAAAATCAGTGATTCACCATTTGCAAGTTCTGTTGAATAAATCTTAGAACCAGACCAGGTCTCTTCTCCCTATACACCTCATCAAATTAAACAAGCTTTAGGAGAATCTATAAGATTCCTCGCTAGGCTTTATTCACAACAAACTAGTATACCCCCTATTGATTTTAGTTTAACTCATCGAAATAGAAATAATGCATCGACATCTTCTGCAGCTGACCAGAATTCAGTAGAAACTCAGGAGTTAGGAGAAGGGAACCAAAATTATCAGTTCAATCCTCCATCCATGCGGGTTATTGAAACCAACATTGCAAGAATTCTCATTCCTTCCAATAATTCTGGTCAACCACCATCTCCTCCAGATTCTCACCCTGATAATCCAAGGCCTAGTGATCATAGTAATTCTTCATATTCTGAAGAGTACAACATGGAAGGAGTAGGAGGAGGTAATCCACCTAATCCACCAAACCCCCATTTATCTCAGTTAAGAATGAGTGCAGTAGCACTCCCTGGAGTACACCATCAATTACCCAAGCATCTAGATAAACTTCTTCCTAAATTCAACCTAGATAATAAAGAACCAACCGAAAATCACATTGACAAGTTTATTCTTGTTGTTCAAAGCATGAATGTGCAACATGAAGACGTAGTTTGTCATCTCTTCTCATTAAAATTTGAAGGAAAATAATCAACATGGTATTTTTATTTGGTTCAAGGATCTATAAAAAACTAGGTAGAATTTAGTGAAGCTTTCTTAAATAAATTTGGAGAAGATAAAACACCCGATGCCTTAGATCTTGAATTATCTCACATAAAAATAGATAACAAGGAGCAGATTAAGGATTTTAATAAGATATTTTTAACCTTGAAAAATAAAATACATGTCGCCTCTCAACCATCAAAAGATATTATTATAGAAAAATTATGCTTCAACATTACCAAAATATTTAGGCATGTTTGTTAACCAAGCCAACAAGGTTACACTTGTTGGAACCTTCGAGGAAGCTATCAAAGTTGAAAAAAATTATCTAACATATGAACTTGAAAGGAGTGGGAAAATCGATAATTTTCCTCATAAAAGAACTGAAAAGTAAAGTCCATACAAGGACAAATAATTTGATGTTGAACAACTTTAGAATACTATCAGAGCATTAACTAACGAAGTGGTAGGATTAAATAAAAACTAAGAAAGCTCTTCTTCTAGAGGGTATTTTAGAAATCAATTTAGGGATAATATTGTTAATAATAACACAAATCCTCATCCTGATGTAGAATTCAATGAGGATATATTCAATATTATTCAAGCAGTATTTTTCATCCCTGAATCCTCTTCAAATCAAGAAGTTGTTGATCGGGAAGAAGAAGAAAATTATGAAAACAAAGATGAACCTCAAGTACAACAACAATTAATTGGACACTTTTGGGACAATTTAGTTAAAGATGATGAAAGTAAGTCTCCTCCCTCAAGACAACATGCTTATAATAATTGAAGCAAGTTATCAATAGGTTCTCCTAGAGCATCAAGTTCAAAATCACCTAAAGGAAATAATCCTGAAACTGTTAAACAATATCCTCCCATTCAAAATACACAAAAGTTAGATTTGCAATATGATATTATCGAGGATTTGAAAAAGATACATGCAAATATCAGTATGTATGATCTACTTGACATTTATCCTATACCTAATGGTCCTATTATAACTCCTTTAATGAGTTCACTTACTCAAAATACTCAAAGTAATACAACTGCTAATACTAATTCTAATAGTGATTTAATTTCCAATGATAAAGTAAAATGAACAGTTGATAAAAACTCATTGATAGGTAAAAATTCAAAGTCTACAACTCCTCATTTTCTTCTCACATTTGAAATTTACAAAATAAATGAGCATAACTATATGGTATATTCTTGAGCGTCATATAATGTAATGTCTTTTTCAGTTTGTCGAAGGCCGAATGCTAAATATACTCCGTGTGAAAAACAAATTACACAATTAGATCGTTCAAATGTGAAATTGTTAGGAGAAATAAAATATTTACTAATCAGGATTGCAAGTGACCCATCAATTTATCAGATTATAGACATTGTTGTTGCTGACATTCCTGATGCTTATGGGCTATTTCTAAGCAAAGATTGGTTCCATAATATGAATGGTTTTTTTTTTGACTGATTGGTCGAACTTATGGCTGCCCAAGAATGGTAAAGCCAATCAGATCAAAATAGGGAGAGAAATATATTTGAAGCATACTGTAACATAATGACATGATCACAATGAACTCATGCTATTTTTTGATTTAATCATGGGAAACTGTACTTATGAACTGAATTTTGGAAATTTTAAGGATGAAATTCTCCATTTACAGGTATAAAAAAAACATTCTGAAATTTCGAATTTCACTCATATTCAGCCTAATTCTTCATCAAAAAATTCTTTAAATAATGTAGAGAATCATAAGTTTGTATATGTTAGTGATAGTAAGGTATTTGTAAACAATTTACCTTGGACACTCTATTTTGATGGGTCAAAATCAAAAGAAGGAGTTGGACATGGAATCCTTCTAATTGACCCAAAAGGAAATAAAATTTTTATAGTTTGTACATTATAATTGCTACACACAAAAAATGTCTTAATTCTCTTATCCCCTGAAGTCCATGGGAAAATTTTCTTTTGGGGCCTTATTGCTCATTCATAGGATTTCTGGTGCACCCTAAATCCTAACATAGGGTGTCGGATAGACCTGCCACTTGTTGACCATTAGCATAAGGTTTTGGTAGTTCCCTTTCCTTGACCACAAGGTGCGTCGATGCACATACCCCTCTTACAAGGAGCATTAGTTGTCCCAAGAAGGAAAAAAGAGAAGTTTCAAGAAGATTCCAAGCCAAAGATATTGTGGACAATGATGCTAGCAATGTGGGACAGCTGGAACTCGACCTCATAACCCATAGGGATCATTCTTTAGCTTCCTCCCAAAATATCTCAACCCATTTGGGCTTCCTTTGGCCTATAAACGCAATCTTCTTGGACCATGTGAAGGAAAGACCAAGAGAGCATCCTTATGATGTTGGATTGAAATATGGTATAGGAGGAAAAGAGAGAGAGTTTTTGAGAAAGCGGTTTCATAGTTGATAGTCTGTGAGTGTGTCAAATATATTGTAAAACAAAATCTTTGACATTGAGGCTTTGGTTGTAGCTTTCCTTTCTTGTTCTTAATAAAAAGTGTTTCCTTTTCCCATAAATGATTCATGTTCATGTTAATTGTTTATTGCTATTTTACTTTATCATTAGTATAAATAATTGACCTATCTTGTTTCTCTCATGTTTTTCCTTTTTTTTTGTATTCTTTGTAGGTACAACTGATCGCATAAGGATCTATGGAACAAGGAAAACCTTATTCACTGAAGGTAAATAGAGCTTGTCATTCAAGTAGATCAATCATCTAGGGAGATGATATACTGTTGTACTCTTTTGTTCTATACTTGCAAGATGTAGGCTAGGGGAACAAAATGTGTCTGCACTGATTGAAATATCCCCAATAACAAAATTGATGACCATACTGGGGACAAATCTAATCAGATCTAGAGCAGATCCAGTTAGATATTGGATTTTTTATGTCACTTTTGATTGCACCTTGTGAATTTTATTTTCTTTCTCATTTAAGTTGTTGATCTGAGTGATCCACCATGTCACATTTTCAGTATCCTTCTATGGTGTGTGTTTTCCCTCAGTTTTATTTCGGCTTGACCTACATTGGTTTGTTTTGTAGGACATTGGCCTTTTTAGATCTCCAGATTTGTTGGCGCTCCTAGGTAATCCTAATAGAGTGTCAGATATATCTTGACACATTTTTCCTTCTTCAAAAAATTTTCATGGACATTTGTACTGATCCATTATTTTTCACCTCTCACAACTGTCACTGGCAGACAAGGAGTGCCAAGCCCATCTTGACACCCTGGTGCAGTCCTTCACTATGTGCCGAGGTAGGCCATCCCCTGATTTGAGGATTTTCATAAAAAAAAAAATTCTCTTTGGTTTGTTTTCAATTTTTGTTCTATCTCATTTCTAGGTCTCATAGTGTGTTATCCTGATGTTCCTCTTTGAGTTTATATCTCAAAACGTTTGTTGATAGGAAGCTTCAAAATTGAAAAATTGTGTATGAATTTTAGTCTTGGGTTCATAGTTCATTTGATTGATCCTTTGAAAATCAATATTAGATTTATAATAAAGAAAGTCTGTAGTTTTCTTGCACTCAATTAGTGTGATCTTTTAGCTCTTTTTCTTTTTTCAAATTATATCAAAAGCGAAAAAATTCCTGCTTGTTTTCTTTGATTGCTTTTGGCTTGCTTAAGTGATTAAAATAATATTTCTTCATGCATTTGATTAAGGAAGTATAATATTTTATACGTTAGAATATTTTATTTCTCTTTCATTTTAGAGATATTCTAGGCTTAGTGTTGGAAATTTTTGTGTGTTTGGAATTCTTTTGAAAATTCTTGAAGGTGAGGTTGTTGAAAGTCACATAGTACTTTTTCTTGGAAAAATAAAAAGTTTATCCTATACCCTAGGTAGTGTTCATATAAAATAAGAGTTGCATTTCATTTGGATCTTAATATTGCATTTTGATCCCCATTTCACAATTATTCACTAACCATCAAGATAAAATGAACTACAACTTATGTTAAAGTATTTAGTAATTTGAGTGATAGGTTAGAAAACGTGTTCCAACATCTATAAAGATAGGCGCTATCGTTATTGGCCTACACTGCATCCTGGGAATCGTGTGGCTCTTCCACGTACCAACCAATATATAGAACAACTTTTCATGTACCTTTATGGTATATCAAAAATTTCTTCACGTAGCTGGTAGTATATCAGTTGGACCCTTTCAAACAGTTGTGCATTAGAAAACACTAACATGGATTTGTGTTCCCACGTACCTTGTGTATATCAGGATACCTCTCTAGTACACCCACACCAACCGATAAGATCCTTTTGGCCATATTATTTGAGCAATACACCGAGAACAACACTCGAGGAGCTACTACACATGTTTCATCGAGGTAGTCAGTTGTTAAGGCAAGGGTACATTCCCAATCCTCCTTGTCATTTTTTATTGTTGGAACCTGTCATATATCACGAGTTGTGAAAACTTGACAATCGTGAGTGAGGAACCGACTTTCATCAGCTATCACTTAAGTTTGCTTGTGACCTTATCTTGTGTAGGATTGTTTGTGTGTTATTTATTCCTTGTATAGAACTTTAGAGTAAAACTATTCATCCAACACCCTAGATGAGTTACCTATGAGGAAATCTCACTCATTGTAGGGTTTACCACTTGACTTTCCTCCTATCATGAAAGAAGGTGAAGGGGAAACCATGGATCAAGCGGCTATGGTTGATTCACATGTAGAAGGAGTTCCGGTTACTGAATGTAGGGAAGAAATTTCTTCCTTTGAAAACCCATTAGTATTTCAACAACCTTCTGCAAAAGACACCACCTTTCATTTTCAAACTAAGGGTCAACCTGGTGAATGAGATTGGGTGTTTACCCACCCATTAGATGATACTATGGCATCAGAATTTTGTCTAACTTCTCCTTTTTGGGAGACTTTTGTAGGACATGCAATTTTTTAATTCGAAACCACCATTCTACCTTATCTTACTCCCCCATGAGAAAATATATTTGCAAAGAATGAATAAATCCTTGTACCAATATAGGGATCTCTTGGTCATTTGCGTAGGATGGGAGAGAACATAAGGAGTAGGAGTGTTTCTCCTCTACCCAACCATTGACAACTAACCCCCCTAGATATCATTCTCTTTCACCATATCAGGTGGCTCTTAACTCAGGGTCACCAGTTCAAAATGTGGTCACTTATGATCAAGTTCAATCATCCATCCCTACCCCACTCACCCTCAACCCCCCATCTGTTTCTAATTCCCTTGTATCTTCTATCACTGGGGAACACCCCCCAGCCGAAGTTGTTTTACCAACCAGGGGAACTGTTTCCAGTACGGGAAAAATATTGTTGTAGGACAACCAACAGTTAGTGTACCTTCCACGAATACCAACATGGTTATCCCCTCTTCCAACTCGGGAAAAGCCTCATGGGTTCAAACTTTCGTTATTCAACCTTCATGGGGTTATACCTATCCATGAAATAAACCACCTTTGGTCCATAAAAATTATCAACCTACAGCATCAAGGGTTGTTTACCTTGGAATTCCCTACACTAGATATATGTATATCCCATGGGGGAAACCTAATTAGTCAAATGTCCCTATACCTGGGGGAGAATTTGTAAATACTGCTAGAAATTATGGTGGTCCACCTAGAGGACCACTTAGAGGAGGGACACCACATGGAGGTCCACCTAGAGTACCACCTTTAGGAGGTCCACCACCTGGATGTCCACCACATGGGCATCCAAATTTCGGAGGTCCACCATATGGAGGCTCACCATCCAGAGGTACAACACATGGGGAACCACCTTCTATATTTCCACCATATGAAGGCTAATTATCTGTAGTTCCACCACCAGGAGGACCCCCTCCACCTGGAGGCCCACCTCCTTCAGGTGGTCTACCGCTTGGGGGGGCCTCGAGCAGATCATTCGTGAATCAAACAACTAGTCAACTGGTCATGGGAACATCAATGACACCCATTATCAATCAAATTATGGACCTACTCATCCACATATTCCTTATCAGCATTACCAGTACCCTTATCCTAATCAATAATTACCATTTTTGGCTAAATTAGATATTCCATATCTGTCTAGAATGATTAATGACCCCATCCATCAAAATCCCTCATGGTCGACCATCCCTGTCAAGTTATGCTCTAATATACCAAAATTTGATGGAAAAACCGGTGAGGACCTGAAGAAAAACATGATGACATATCATTTGTGGTGCTCATCTAATTCTCTAATGGATGATTCAATCTGTCTACATTTCTTTCATAGAAACCTCACCGAGGTAGATGTAAAATGGTATATTAAGCTACCCCAACATTTCTTTTTGGATTTCAATACCTTAGCAATGGCATTTTTGACACATTTCCAGTTTCCAATCCGATATGAAATAAGTACAGACCTTTTAACCTCACTTCTCTAGACCACTTCCAACCATATATCTAATCATATACATGAGTGGAGATGACAATCTAGGTTGATAAAATATCCCATTACTGATCAATTACTCATTGATTTGTTTAACAAATCAGTGCTTCCCCCCATTGCTAGGGATGTTTCCATGGGAGGTGCTATTAGCGAGAAGAAAGATATAATCCATGCTTAGTACCTTGACCTAGTCTATTCCCAATCAAGAAATTTGTATGACTTACTTCCTTACACTCCTCATTCTACTTCAAATCCTTCAAGACCTTCAACGAAGCCACCCTTCGATGGTGTTCTTGGTTCTGTTCAAACACTATCAACGACCAAATCTTCAAAAAGGAAAAATAAAATGGTCATGTTTGCTAATCATAATGTTTCAAAAACAAATACTTCTTTCCCTACTGTTGTTTCGGTGGAAGTGAATGTAGTGCAATCCTCAGAAACTTCAGGAGAAAAGAAGAAAGGAAAGAAGAAATCTGAGAAATCTGAGAACCAGCAAAAAGGTAGTAAATCATAGAACCATGATGTTGAATCCAAAAAAAGAGAAATGAAAAATTCTCATGCCTTATATGTGGAGGTGACCACTTCACCAAGGAGTTTCCTCATCGTGAGGAAGTCAGTAAATTTCTCAAAAACACCCATGCTCCGACAGTTTTAACAGATCCTTTCCCTACCCAACAATAATTGATTCAACACCAATCCTTGCATGGGTCTTATTCATCCTCCATAGATGAAGTTAAAATGATATCTAGTGACATGGTAAATCTTAACACTAGATCTCATAGCTAGGACCCACCTCTAACCAAGAAAGATGATGATAGTTCAACTAATAAACCTCCAATTTCTACCCCTCCTCCTACCAATGGACTTCATATCAAGAAACATGTTCTCGATACCTTTCTCTAGCCACCAAAGAGTACAATTAAAAATATTTATTCAACCCTAACACACATGCAACCCAATATTACAATGTAGTTGAGGATTTGGCTCAAGCACCATGTTCCATGTCTACTCTCGAAGTACTCCAAACCTGACCCACACAACAAAAGAACTTTGTTGGGTGTTATAATGTCTAAATTAATTCATCTAATCTTTAATTATTGACCGCAGTTGGTAGGATTAGAGTTGACACAAAATATATGCGAAGGTAGAGGGTTTCTTATGGTGTCATGGAAATATTTTAACAAACAAAAGATCGAAAGATCTTTCAAAATGAAAAAACGAATCAAACTCCTAAGAATTCAACTAATAAGTCAATTAAACCAGGACAAAATATTAAACTAAATAATTAATAATTTATTAAAATTAAATGGATATTATTAACAACTAATCTTTAACTTGGAAACTAAGATGCAAGGAGAACCTAATTAATAAGCAAGTAGAAAACTTAATAAAACAAGCAAGTAGAAAACTCAATAGGAAAATAAAATAGAAAGGAACAAGTAGAAAAATTAATAGTAATGTCTTTAAATTTTGTCCTACAAGTCTCTTTCAGTAATCACACAATGAAAAACCAACAACCTAAAAAAATACTAAGGATATCACATACAATACTGAATTTACATGCAGAGGATAAATCAATCCAAAAGCATAAACACAAAAAAATACATCAGTAAAGAAATCATAAACAAATTCAAGAAACAAAACACAAGACAACTTAACACATACTCAAGGTGAAAAGAAGTAAAGAAAATAATAAAACTTTAATAAATAACCTAAAACACTCCAACTTTAATTTCAATGTTAAATAAGACTATTATCTAACTATCCGAGTCAAAACATAATTCAAACATTAACAAAACAAAACTGGAAACAATCTCAAAATACATAAACAACACTAAAAATGAAACTAAGGGCTGAATGACAGGCTGAACTATGGGTCTGAAAGAGGTGGTTGGATGGAAGTTTAAACAAGTTGTCCAAATGACAGTCTGCATAGTAAAAATAATAAAAATTAACCTAAATGATCTAATCTTCAGTTGCATCCGTGTAGATGCAGATCTAATGCATAAAGACAATAAGTAAACCTACTTATTAAGCAAATGCAACAATTACATAACCTTAAACAAATTCATAAACATAAGGAAAACATTACATGTTAATAAACAAACTAGAATTTAAATTGCATAACTGATAACTGAAAATAGACAGAGCTGAATTTAAAGGAAATCTATCAATTTTCTTGGAAATAAACTGAACAGTAAACTCGAAATAAAATGACTGAAAACAGATTCAAAATAAAACTATGCACACAATCTAGTTACTTAATTCTGGAAATAAATATGCATCACAGAAAACAAATTAAATAATACAACTAACTGGAAACAAAACTAACTACAAAAAAACAAAAAAGAAATAAACAAGAAAAGAAAGAAAACCTCTGGTTGATGAGGGGCCCTCTCAGCAATCAGGGGTGGTGCATGGCTAACTTCTACTCAAATGCAATCTTCAACAGCAAAGCATACAACTCTTTATTCAGATGATGGAACATAAATACAATGTACTCAAGAACAAACTAGCAAACTGTGAATTATTTCCTAACTCTCTGACTTTCTAGCTCTAGCTAACTGACCTCTCACACAGAGGCTGATTTATATAATAGTTTACAGAGATTAGTAATTCGACCCTTTAGTGGTCAAATGCTCTCTAAATTTAGTCAACTATAAAGGCACATAACAGATCGTAGGCCAACACATAGGATCTTCCCTTCTTCAGTGAGGTCCAGGTCTTCTTCACTAGACAATGAACATACAGGCTCCTTCTTCAGCACAACATGTCTTCAGATGTAGCGCATGGGTCCTTCTTTAGTGTGAAAGTGAACTGGTGGCGAACAGAGGAGAACGCATGGCAAGTTTTCTAGAACGTGAGTTAATACAACAACTCAGCGCGTGATCAACAGGAGAGGTGTTAACAAAGGAGGATGCAAGCTGGAGAATTATCTAGAACACAAGCTCCACCACCCAGACGTGTGGACAGCAAGTCATTTGCAGGATGTTTCACATTTTAAATGCGTGAAATTAATTCTCAACAGCATGCAGTCTGGTTAGTAATCTGGATGGAAAGCTGAACAACAAGATGGGTCATGAGCTAGATACGTTGGGCGTTGATCTAGGGCGAACAAAGTGTCTGTTTGCTGGCATGCTTCAGGACTACAGTCTACACCGACACATTTCAACATCTAGCAAACTACCACAAGTTTCATGCAGCAAGATGGATGATAAGCTAGATGTCGATCCGGATGTGTTGTGCGCAAGGTAGGCTTAATGCGTTCTTATGATCAATTTGTCCCAAAAAATAATATAATCTACAAACAAATATATAAATTAATTAATACATCAAATATTTTTTAATAATGTCAATTTTAATTAATAAAATCATAAAAATGATAATAATAAATAGATTTCATATAAACCTTAAATTCATACATACCTGAGCTAAATAGTGATCCGCGTGACATAAAATATACAGAAAGATAATAAAACGTATGTTTAAATGAGTAATTTAATTTTTTTAAATGATAACAATTCTAGGATCAACATTCCCCCAAACCAAAGAAATGTAAGGTCCCACTAAGCAAAAAGAAAGATAACAAATCACATTGTCATCGCGAATTTTGAAACGTGAGCCAGCAACAGGCATATACATAAGTAAGTAAAGTCATAAGGTTTAAAATTAATTCAACCATGTCCAAAGTAAAACTTTGGACAGGTTGAACATATGACATGAAAAGTATAAATCACATTTATAATCAAGAGAATTAGTCAATTAATAATTTACATGCATGATTGGGTAAAAGGATAGGATTATCAATAATGAAATGATAAGAAGAATTTCTAAGCATCCATATGAAGGTAAAAATTATTTGCCAAAAAAAACAAAATTTGGTTAGAAAATTTTAATTATAAGTCCTATAATATTACATTGTTTTATTCAGATCGTCATTTGGTATTTCATTTGGACCTTCTTTGATTCTTAATATAGTTCTCCATATTGATTTTTCTATAAAAATATGCTTCATGCTATAATCAAATTCCACTGCTTATATTATCCTGAAAAACACTTATCATTTGTCAAAGATAAATAGATCGATAAAAAAAATGAAAAGTAAAAACAATCTAATTTCTCCAAATCTCTCATTTTCCAAATCTATCTTCCCCCAAACCAAAGATATGGCATGTCCTCAAGCCATAGAAGAGAGAATAATTGATTGTTCCCAAAAATAAAAATTAAAGAGTTCTATCATGCCGTTGATTATTTTGTAAACAAAAGAAGAAAAACTAACTAACTAGTAAATGGAAATGACTCAGAGATGTATATTCATGAAAAATATAACAATGCTTAGAAATACTGCGTAAATGATAACAATTGAACCAACAGAATGCCACAGGAGAAACTAGTCATCTATGCCTCATTTTAAAGATATCCTGTCATCACAAAATATTTAATTGTACCCCGGAGTATGTGATATTTACAGCTATGGGTCCCATTTCTAGGATAATGAAATCATAGGTATATGTTGACTTGGATGGGCAAGGTCAAGCTCGACTTACATCCATTCTCATATGACATGTTAAACAGTTGGCTGTAACATGTTTATGCATAAGTTCTAAAAACATTTCTTCATATTATCATTGTTTTACAAACTATGTGCATAGTAATGCCTTAACCAGGTCTCTTTTACCAGGTATTGCCCCGCTGCCAGCAGGCCTGTTCAGTACCCTGACCGCTTTACCTTGGTACCATGCAAGCATAGTCCCGTTGTCAGCGAGCCTATTTAGTACCCCGATGGGTTTACTTGCATTTATCGAGCTTCCATATTTTGAGTTTTTTCTTTTTACTTAGCTTTGACTTGCTGCCAGCAATCTAGTACTCCAAAAGGTTTTCCTTGTATAATGATATTAAATATATGTAAGCCAATTGGTACTAGAGTGTGTTAAGTCCTGCTAAACACATAATTCATTTTTTTTCAAAATAAACATATAAGTAATTTCATAATGGCCATAACGATAGATCATGTCAAAAGAGAATAACCTAAAGTTGTTCTTTAACCTTACATTCCTTATTCTTCATAAAAGAAAAGTAATGTTCCCCACGGACAAAAATTCCACTTACTCTCGAATTATCACCAAAATACTTGAGAAACAAGTTTTGACAACAAGCATAAGATGAACTAGTAATCCATAGGTGTAAGATGAGAATGTGAAAAAAATGATAATGAAAGTAGGTCTATCAAGCAACTGTTAAAAAGAGTAAATCAGAAACATACATGTCTGAATGAAAAAACCAAAAACCATATGAATCATAGAAGATTTGGTTAAGTATGATATACAAAGGATTATGAATTTTTTTAATTTTTACTTTTACTATAAGCTGAAAATTTCAAAAGTACCCCAAGAAAGGTAAGATACCTGATAAGTATTTAACATACTTCCCTTGTCCAAGTAATACTTCATGAGCTGCTTATAGAGATAGAATATTTGTAATCAAACTGCAAACCACTTTTTAGGTGATTCAAGTTATTCATGAAGACATAAAAATAAAAAGAGTCTCTTGTAAACAATCTCTTAGAAATTACTCTTATTTATTCAAAGAAACAAGCACATGTTTACATATATACAAGTGATAATAACCCAAAATACTTTTCAAGGATCAGCAAGAGGAGGAATAGCTTCCCCTTTAACTAATTCCATTTCATTTTGCTGCAAAAACATTCTATATAAAATCCTATTTAGATATCGGTTGATGATAAAGTCTGAGTCTATGCCATTTACTACAAAGGAAACTTCTAAGCCATCAATTGTTTTAATTTTTACAGACCCATTGTCAAAAGATATAACTACTTCATATGGACCCATCCAATGGGTAGTTAATTTTCATTTAAAATTTTTAAACCATGAGTCGAATAGTAGTGCCCAATATCCAGTATTAAATTGCTTTTTTTTAATAAATTTATCATCCCATGTCTTTCGTTGATTCTATATTAGCATGGTTCTTTGGAGTGCATCTTGTCTAATTTCATCTAACTCATTAATTAGTAATATTCGTTGTTTCTCTGCTTCATCCAAATTCATGCCTAATTTTGCTGCCATATGAAAGGTTTTAACTTGAAATTCAATAGGTAAAAGGACTTGTTTTCCAGTCCTTATGATGTAAGTGAATGGTTTTAGTTAAAATGGATTCTAACACTTTATTAGTTGATTCTACTTGACCATTAGACTGAGGGTGATAAGGTGAATATTTTCAATGTCGGATGCCATATTTCGTAGTAAGTTCTTTCCTTAATTTAGAAGTAAATTGAGTACCTTGATCTGTGACAATTTCTCTAGGTACACCAAACCGGGTGAATATTTCTTCATATATGAATTCTACCACCGATTTCTCTATAGCTCTAAATAAAACTTTAGCTTCTACCCATTTGGTGACATATTCCATGCAAACTAGGATATATTTCTTTTTACGAGACATGGGAGAAATTGGTCCTACAAAATCAAGAGCCCATTTCTCAAAGGGTTCAATCATGACTTGGGGTTGTAGAGGAATTTGATCAGATGGTGTAGGTCTACCCATTCTTTGACAACTATCACATCCTTTGACATATTTGGAAGCATATTTAAAAATGCTTGGCCAATAGTAGATAGAATGTAATACTTTATATGTCATCATCTTATCAGAAAAATGTCCTCCACATGGTCCATCATGGAATGCATGGAGGATGTCTGTCATTTCATCCTCCTGCATGCATTTTCCAATAATAAGATCTGGACCAGTGCATAAGAGATTGTTATCAACCCAAGAGTAATTGGAACTATGAATTATAATACGATTCTTCTCATGTGGGGACAAATGGTTTGGTATTTTCCCAGTTGCTAAATAATTGAAAATATCTACGAACCAAGGGGTTTGAACAGATAGAGCAAATAGATGTTCATCAGAAAAAGTGTTGTCAACTGGTTTAGTATCGTCTTCATGTTGAATACGGGAAAGGAAATCTGCTACTAGATTTTCTTTACCAGGTCAGTCAATGACGGTAATGTTAAATTCTTGTAATAAAAGAAGCCACCGAGTCACTCTACCATTGGTAATTGGTTTATTCATGAGAAATATAATGGTGGAGTGATCAGTATGCACAAAAAATTCATAACCTGTAATATAATGATGAAATTTATTAATAGAATAAACTACTACAAAAAATTCTTTTTCAGTAATAGTATAATTGAGTTCGGTAGGATTCAAATTCTTACTAATAAAATAAATGGCATAAGGTGCTTGTCCTTTTTTTTGGCCGAGGACACCTCCTATGGCCTAATCAGAGGCATCAGTAGATATGTGAAAAGGAAGGCACCAATCGGAACCCCAAATTATTTGTGCCACTAATAGTTTAGATTTTAGGATTTCAAAATCATTTTGACAAGATTTTGTCCACTGGAATTATGTGTCCTTTGTAAGCAACTTAAACATTGGTGTGACTATTTCAGTGAAATTTTCGGTAAAATGACGGTAATAGCCAGCATGACTAAGAAATATTCTTACCTATTTCTAATTTTTGGGAGAGGGAAGGCCAACAATCACTTTGATCTTCGCAGGGTCTACCTTAATTCCTTGGGAGGAAACATGGTGTCCCAAAACTATACATTCTGTCAATAACATATTACATTTTTCGTGACTAAGGGATAAATTTGTTTCTTGACATCGGATAAATACCTTCTCGAGGTTATCAAGGGATTCTTGAAAAGTATTACCATAGGCCATTAAGTCATCCATGTATACCTCCACACAGTCATGTATAAGATCGGAAAAGATTCCTAAGACTCCTCACTGGAAAGTGGCAAGTGCATTACATAAGTCAAATGGAAAAACTCAACAAGAATATTTTCCCCAAGGCCATGTAAAAATGGTCTTGTATTGATCTTTAGGTGCTATTAAAATCTGTTTGTAACCACTATACCCGTCAAGAAAGGAAAAATATTGTTTACCTGACAGAGTATCTAGTACTTTATTAATAAAAGGTAAAGGAAAGTAGTCTTTAAGTGTAGCTTTTTTTAGCTCTCTACAATCAACACAAATGCATGATTTCCCTATGAATTTCTTTGGGACTACTACTAAAGGAGATACCCATTTACTATCGTAGATAGGATAGATGAAGCCAACAGTGAGGAATTTTGTAATTCTTCTTTTACTATATCCTTTAGAGCAGGATTCACCCTCCTCTGTTGCTTCCTTACATGTGACATTCTTGGATCCATATAAATATGGTGAATATAGGTGTCCGGGTGTATACCCTTCATATCGGTCTATTCCCATGAAAATGCTCTGGCTTGTTTATTAATAACTTTAAGTAGCTATGCTTGTTGGTTTTCACTTAATCCTGTATTCATATGCAGAAATTTTTTAGGACCAACCTCACAAGGTATGGTATATGGTCCTGTATGCTCTTCAATCATGAAGACACAAGGTGTTTCTATAGACATTGAGAGATCCATATTCTATTGAAACTCATCTCCAAAAATCTAATCGAATTAAGCGAAAGACTGAGGAAAATACATACAGGTTGTTGAAAAAGAAAACTGGTTTAATACATTCTCAGTGGTTTGCTCTTGAAGTGCCAAGGAGAAATCAATAGGAAGGGAGAAATCATCAAAGTATTCATCCCCAAAATAAAATTTTAACCACCATGAATTTTTAGTTATTGGTTGTGTTGGGGGTTATAAAATAAGTCTTTGTGTGGACAACCCATTGGAAATAGTCATCTCTCCATCCCTAAATCCTATAAAAGAGCTAACCATGGTATTCCCAAAATAATAGGATTCCATTTAGAAGGATCCTTTGATTTTATGACCATAAAGTCAACAGGGTATTCCCATGAGGCTACTGATACAACAATCTCATCCAAGACTCCACCAGTATTTACCGTAGTACGCTCTGCTAGTTCTAGGATGGAAGGTGTAGGTCGGAGAAATTTTCCTACCTGTAAAACTTCTAAAAATGTGGTGTTCATAATGTTAATAGCGGATCCTAAATAGATTAATGTATTTTATATGGCGGTGTTGTTTATAATTACAGTCACTACTGGGGCTTATGTATTTGTATATTTTGCAATCTGGGACTGGCCTGTCATACATTCAGACATCTCTCCTATAACATGAATTGTGAGAGGATCCTTTTGCTTCTTTCCTGGGTGTTTAATACATAGCTCCTTTATTACCTTACTATATATTGGTATATCTATGATAGCTTGTAATATATGGATTTTAATACAGATTTTCTTTAATTAATTCAAAATGTTGTACTCCAGATGAACTACAGGTTTTTCTATTAGTAGTATTTCTGGAAATGGAGGGACTCTTTGCTCCTAAATAGTTTCTTGTGGAGGATGGGTGTGTACTGGAACCTTTGGAATGTTCACATTATCCAAAATAGCATCATTCATGGGTACATTTGAATCTTCTTCTTCTTCATTTGGTTCCTGAATGATGACTGATTACTTGGGTTTATTTTCACAACTCTTCCTAATCGTAATTGAATTTCATGTATAGGTATAGTCGAAATAAGGAACGATGGAAGAGTTTGCAACTCAATGCTGTTAAGAGCTTGAGTTGGTTTATTGTTAGGGTTAGGTATCGGTTGTGCAGGTAATAATGTCGGTCAAGGAGGATTTGCATTCTGAAAGTGATGAGGTTGTTGTGTGATAAAAGGAACTAGAGGCACAAATCCAGGAAACATTTTCTAGAAATTTGTTTGATTATGAGGATAAGGATGATTAGGCACAAGGATAGGTTGTGGCTGAGGATATGCTTTTCCTTTCCATCCTTGTGACCAATATTGTTGTTGTGGAAATTGAGGAGGGTACTGAGGTGGCCAATTCTTCCAACTTGAATTTTTCCATTATTGAGTTGGTTGATATGGAGGATAATAGAGTGGATTTTGCACTGGAAAGTTCTAATATGATGGTTGGTCTCTAGGTTGCCAAGGAGGCCTCTGAGATGTTTCAACTACATCCCCACTCT
Organism: Pseudotsuga menziesii; assembly: GCA_001517045.1. Taxonomy (NCBI): domain Eukaryota; kingdom Viridiplantae; phylum Streptophyta; class Pinopsida; order Pinales; family Pinaceae; genus Pseudotsuga; species Pseudotsuga menziesii. The sequence goes on from LPNX010957168.1 coordinate 142,591, forward strand.
TATAGATGGCTTGCAACCCAAGAAAGGATGGGTAGTTATCTATGGGATGCTCTTATGTACAGATGTTGCATACGGAGATCTTGTTTAATGGGCATTCCCTTTAGGGATTTTTAGTTCTACATCTTGGACAAAAGATACACATTGCTGCTCGTTCTTCATCCTGCCTCTTCTTAGCTTGTAAAGAAACTAGCTGAGAACCCATTGCTCCTAAGATATCAGTTTTGAAATTCTCCAATAGGTTTCCTAACTCTACTCTTGTAACTCCACCTGAACTAGGAACATTTCCTCTTACATTTCTACTAAAAGGCTCTCAAAAAAATTTCGCAACTTTCCCCCTACTCCTAGAATAAATTTTACACATTTCACCAATTTGTGCAAAAATTTTATGAGAAATATCACCAACTGCCATGAGATTAATACTTTCTAACAAGTCCTCGAAGATCCCCTTAAGGAAAAGTGTACATACTACATCTGCTCAGAGGTCATTATATTTATATTTATGTAATGTATAAATGAACCTTTCAAGATAATCCTCTAGGTACTCGTCTTCAAGTTTTTGTATCTTGAATGTATCATGTCGAGAGTCCTTTGGTTTGCAATACTATTGATATTTTTGTAAGAATGAATTTTTCATATCATCCCAAGTCCTGATAGTGAATTCTCCTAATGCCATGAACCATCTCAAGGCGGAATCTTTCAGTGTAGCGGGAAAGAGTTTCAGTTTGTGAGCATCTTGTAGATAATTATAGCTCCTACAAAGGACATCGAACTTGAACAGGAATGTGTCCAGGTCCTCATTACTTTTTCCATAAAAAGTAGGTAAGGAGGAAAGAGGGATGTTTTCATAGTTACATCATGCATTGTATCTAAAATAGGGAACTCGAAGGTATCCTCAGTTCGATTTTCCCCTTCTCCTTCTTAATTTCTAACTTCATCATGATCTTTGTTTTCTCCCTGTCTCTCCATATAAGCTGGGTTCTTAACATAGATATACTTAGGAGGCTCTTTTCGAGGTGACAATGGGACATCCCAATGTTCTTTTTCGGGAGAGATCTTCCTATGATCAACCGTGTTTTTATTGAATCCTCGAGGGATAGTAGGTTCTACTGTATAAGTTTTAATTTGTGAAATGAATGGATCTACTGAAGTTCCAAAGAGATATTTTACTTGGGAAGGATCAACAAAGTCAACGAAATTTGAATCTCCTACTAGTGAAAAAGTTGTATTAATTGGATTCGAAACTAGTTGAGGGATGGAGATTTCTAATGGTTGATCCTCTTGAAATTCCTCAGGAATGAGGTCCTTAGGACCCCCTGCCAAGGTTCCTTCTCCTTCTATGGATTCCCCAGTAAGATCTCCTGAGAGAGTCTCCTTAGGTTTCAGGGTAGAACTACTTCCTATAGGAATATTTTGATACCTTTCTGGTGAGTTAGTAGTTGGGGAATTACATCCCCTACGGTAGTTAGTAGGGATTTCGATAATTTTTCCTGTCTTAACAAATCTACCCTAAGGATCTCTAAGTCTTCTCATGAAAAACTTTAAACTAAAGAAAACCTATGCTACTGCTATTGATGGATTTTGGGGCTCCTGTTAAAATAGATGTGCAGGTTCTTACCTCTCATCTTACCGCTCCCCCACTACCAACCTATTGCTAAGCTTCATAAAAAATTCTACTCTACCTTCCAAAACAACTCCTCGACAACAGTGCTAAAAGTGTTGGGTGTTATAATTTCTAAATTAATTCACCTAGTCTTTAATAATCGACCGGGGTTGGTAGGCTTAGAGTTGACACAAAATATATGCGAAGGTAGAGGGGTTCTTATAGTGTCGTGGAAATATTTTAACAAACAAACGATCGAAAGATACTTCAAAATGAAAAACCGATTCAAACTCCTAAGAATTCAACTATCGGGGAAAAATATTAAACTAAATAATTAATAATTTATTAAACTAAAAATGATATTATTAACAACTAATCTTTAACTTGGAAACTAAGATGCAAGGAAATCCTAATTAATAAGCAAGTAGAAAACTTAATAAAACAAGTAAAGAGAAGCAAGTAGAAAAATTAATAAAACAAGCAAGTAGAAAACTCAACAGGAAAATAAAACAGAAAGAAACAAGTAGAAAACTTAATAGGAGTGTCTTTGAATTCTGTCCTACAAGTCTCTTTTAGTAACCACACAATGAAAAAGGAACAACCTGAAAACATACTAAGTATATCACATACAATACTGAATTTACATGCAAAGGATAAATCAATCCAAAAGCATAAACACAAAACAATACATCAGTAAATAAATCATAAACAAATTCAAGAAACAAAACACAAGACAACTTAACCCATATTCAAGGTGAAAAGAAGTAAATAAAATAATAAAACTTTAATACATAACCTAAAACACTCTAACTTTAATTTCAATGTTAAATAAAAATATTGTCTAACTATCTCAGTCAAAACATAATTCAAACATTAACAAAACAAAACTGAAAAAAATCTCAAAATACATAAAAAAACACTAAAAACGAAACTAAGGGCTGAATAATAGACTGAACCGTGGGTCTGAAAGGGGTGGTTGGATGGCAGTTTAAATAGGTTGTCTGAATGACAGTCTGCACAGTCAAAATAATAAAAATTAACCTAAATGATCTAATCTTCAGCTAAATTCATGCAGATGCAGATCTAATGCATAAATACAATAAGTAAACCTACTGATTAAGCAAATTCAACAATTACATAACCTTAAACAAATTCATAAAAATAAGGAAAACATTGCATGTTAATAAACAAACTGGAATTTAAATTGCATAACCGATAACTGAAAATAGACAGGAATTAAATTTAAAGGCAATCTATCTATTTGCTTGGAAATAAACTGAACAGTAAATTGGAAATAAAATGACTAAAAATAGATTCAAAAGCAAACTATGCGTGCAATCTAGTTACTTAATTCTGGAAATAAAAATGCACTAGAAAAAACAAATGAAATAATACAACTAACTGGAAATAAAACTAACTACAACAGAACAAAAAAGAAATAAACAAGAAAAGAAAGAAAAGCTCTAGTTGATGAGGGGCCCTCTCAGCAATCAGCGGTGGTGCCTAGCTAACTTCTACTCAAATGAAATCTTCAACAACAAAGCATAAAACTCTTTATTCATATGACAGAACATAAATACAATGTACTCAAGAAAAAATTAATAAACTGTGAATTCTTTCCTAACTCTCTGAATTTATAGCTCTAGCTAACTAAGCTCTCACACAGAGGATGATTTATATAATAGTTTACAGAGATGAGAAAGTCAAACCTTTAATGGTCGATTGCTCTCTAAATTTAGTTGACTATAAAGGCACATAAGAGATCACAGGCCAATGGATAGGATATTCCCTTCTTCATCATGGTTCTGGTCTTCTTCACTGGACAACAAACACACAGGATCCTTCTTCAGTGCAACAGGTCTTCAGATGTGGCACACGGGTCCTTCTTCAGCGCAAACGTGAACTGGTGGCAAAGAGAGGAGAATGCACAACGATTTTTCTACAACGTGAGTTAATAAAACAACTCAGTGCGTGATCAGCAGGCGAGGTGTTAACATAGGAGGCCGCAAGATGGAGGATTATCTAGAACACAAGCTCCATCACCTAGACACATAGACATCAAGTCGTTTGCAGGCTATTTCACATTTTAAATTCCTGAAATTAATTATCAACGGCATGCAGTCTGGTTAGTGATCTGGACGTAAAGCTGAACAACAAGCTGGGCCGTGAGTTGGATACACTGTGCGTCAATCTAGGGTGAACGAAGTGTCAGTTTGCTAGTGCGCTTCAGGACTACACTCTACAACGACACGTTTCAACATCTCGCAAACTACCAACGAGTTTCACGCATCGGGCTAGATGACAAGTTGGACATCGAGCTAGACGTGCTGTGCACAAGGCAGGATGAATCCATTCTTGTTATTAATTTGTCCCAAAAAATAATATAATCTGCAAACAAATATATAAATTAATTAATACATCAAATGTGCTTTAATAATGTCAATTTTAATTCATAAGATCATAAGAATGATAATAATAAATAGATTTCATATAAACCTTAAATTCAAACATACATGAGTAGAATAGTGATCTTCCTGACATAAAATATACAGAAAGATAATAAAACATATGTTTAAATGAGTAATTTAATTGTAAAAAATGATAACAATTCTAGGATCAACGAACTTGTTGTCCATCCTTAGAGCTATAGATCATGAGAATAGTAATATCGTCACTTTCAAAATGGATGATTTCAAGTCTAGGCTCTCACATCAAATATCGTTCTAACTATCCATGAAATTTATTGGAAAGATAATCTGCCATATCATATTGGACAAGGGTTCTCGACTTCAGTCATGTATTTATCCTGTTGGAGAGCTATCGGTTTCTGAGATTAATTGCTCACGTACGACATTAAAGGCCTTCAATGGTTATGGTTTTTAACATTATGGACTACATCCCTCCTTCCAAGTTGAACTTGGGGGAAAATCAGTGTCTATCCACATTGAATTTGTCAACGCTCCTCTATATTACAATGTTCTTCTAGGTCGAAACTAGTTCTACGTGATGCAAGCTATTGCTTCATCTGTATTTTGAGTAGTCTAGTTCCCCTTCCAAGGGAATATTATTACCATTGACCAGCTATATTTCTTTTCACCAGAAACAAATTCCAACTCCGTAAACAATGTTCCACTCTTGGTTTCTTCAAATCCACAATGCCAACACATAGGATTTGGTCTATTGAAAGACTCTTAGGTCATGGGATTTTTTTCGTTGAATAACCCACCTCCTTCTTCGTTGAATGCATCTGTGAACATGATCTCAACTTTGATCTTCAACTCCCTACATAAAGGGAATAAAATCGTTGATTCGACATCGTTAAGACATTTTGAAGAAATGTATCATGCTATCCAATACACTAGTCACCCCACCATTAACAATCATATTTTGGTGGCTTTAGACATGTATCACCTACCATATTGGTTAAATACCCCACCATCTTGGATTATATTTTGCACACATTTCCCTCTGATGAGTCCATTATGGAATTTATGTCTTTCGAAAATATTCCTTGGAACGATCATCATCATCGATCCTATTTCCTTCCAAATTTCCATATGGTAAAGGACCATTTGGAACAACAGTTTCATCTGATAATGTAACTAATACTTAGCCACATGTACTCATCCATGATATTGATTCTGAGGGTAATCTAAGAAATATTACCAAGACCGTCTCAATCAATATATTGGTGAAGCTTGGAATCATATAGAACATCAAAGTAGGCGAAAATGCTTACCCTTCAGAGCTAGAGTCTTATACGACCCTTTTTAAAGAATTTAGGGATATTTTCTCTTAAACATATGAAGAAATGCCAAGGATAGATCCTTCCATCATCGTTCATGAGACTAGGACTTACCCTGATGCCAAGCCATTCCTTTATAAACTCCGACATGTTCATCCACAAAAAGCAGCGACCATTAAGGAAGATATTGAAAAACTTCTTAAGGATGGGTTTATTTAACACATACCTTTGACTGAATGGAAGTCTAACATTGTACCTATAAACAAAAAATAGGGGACCATTAGGGTTTGTATTGATTTTCAGGACCTCAATCCAGATTGTCCCAAGGATAATTTACCCACCCCGTACATTGATCAAATCATCGATAACTGCGCCAGAAGCATCATCTTTTCATTCATGGATGGATTTTTTGGCTACAATCAGATAGAGATGCCGTGATTTGATAAACACAAAACAACTTTTATTTTCCAATGGGGGACCTTTTCCTATAAGAAGTTACCTTTTGGTTTGAAGAACATTGGTGCTACTTTTCAACGCGCCATGTCTTATTATTTCCATGACATAAAACACATTGTGGAACCATACTTTAATGAATTTCCTGCTCATTCACAATATCGGGATCACCATGTTGATCATTTGAGAGATATTTTTCTTAGATGTCACCACTACAACATACGGTTGAATCCACGCAAGTGTGTTTTCTATGTTGAGACTGGTCGACTACTTTCTTTCATTGTGTCCAAGGATGGAATCCGTATAGACTCTTTGAAAATTGAATCCATATTGGCCTTACCCGCCCCTACAAATGTTACATAACTCCAAATTTTTCAAGGGAAAGAAAATTTTTTATGTCAGTTCATCTACAACTATGCCGAGAAAATCCACAGTTTCATGTGTTTACTAAAGAAGGATACCCCCTTTGTTTGGGATGACCTGGACTATCATGCATTCAATCCTCTTAAACATTCCATCATGCATGTGCTCATCTTGCAACCAGCCAATTATACCAAAGACTAGTCCCTGTATGTGTCTCCATACCTATCCACTATTGGCATGGTTTTGGTTCAAACGAACGAACACGATCATGAACATGTGATCTACTACCCCAATAAGATTCTTTCATAATCTGAAACCCAATTCTCATATGTGGATAAATTAGCTCTAGCCACGGTCATTGTGGAACAGAAGTTTCGTCACTACATCTTGCTCCGAACAACCATGGTATATTTAGATTCTAACCCCATGTATTACATATTGACTCGTCGTGTGCTTGGGGAAAATAATCTCGTTAGATTATCATTCTCCGGGAATTTGAGTTAGAATTTGTGAAATCTAGTTCTAAGAAGTCTCTCATCTTCACGGAACTTATGTGTGATCTTCCTAATATTACTAAGGAAACAGAGCCCATTAACTCATTGCCAAATGAATCCATGTTCCTCATTAGTACGTCTGACACCTGGTATGGAGATTTAGTTCTTTATCTCAAGACATAATGTTTTCATCCCAATGCAACCCAAGATGAATGTTGTCATATTCGTCATCACGCCAAGTACTACCTTGTCATTAATGATACATTTAATCATCATGGCATTGATGCAATTTTGCGGCGTTGCTTAACTCATGAGGAAGATGAAGTGGTATTGAATTGCTGACACACTGTAGCTTGTGATGGTCATATTTGTGTGATGGATACTACCAATAAAATATTACGTGTTGGGTACATTTTTCTCTCAATATTCAAATATTGTATGGTGTAGCTAGGGTTTTCACCCTAGCTTGTGCTGATGAGCACCTACTAAGGAATCTGGAATCCTTAGTAGCAGTTCAATGATGTAAACAAAAATAAACTGAAACAAAGACTAAGCTAAAGCAGTAAAAAGTAAAGAACATGAAGCAAAAACAGTAAAGAAAGGTATAATGGTAATTTTTATTGATATTACCTCCAATGAGGAGGTTGGTGGAGTCCGTTGCGCTGGTCCGATGTCGGTGGCTTCGAGCTCCAAGCTGCTTCTTTTCCTTCTCCGGTGGTGGAAATGGGCCAAAAAGAGTTCTCAATGGCGAAAGTAGCTTGATGGTAAGCTAGGGTTTCGAGAATAATTTCGGCAGAGGCAGGATGCTTATGACTGTGGATGTGAAATGAGGGGTCTCCACCACTTATTTATAGTTTTTTAGTGGTGGAGTGCTGGCCCATGGTTTTGGAAACCATATGGTTTAGGGCAGCTTGTTTAGGGTTTTTTCCTCCTTTTCCTCATTATTTTATATTTTTTCTTCCCTTTTGGGGATTTTTGCTATTTTAGAGGAATTTTGGATATTTTTGGAGGAAAAAGGGGTTTTTTGGCCTTTTGGAGGCATTGTAGGCCTTTTGGAGGCTTTTTAAGTGGTTTTATGGACTTTTAGAGGCATTTTAGGCCTTTTGGAGGCTTTTTAGTGGGATTTTCAGGGAAATATGGTAGTCAAATGGACAAATGAGCCATGTAGTGGGATAGATGAGGTAGTTAACCATTTTTGGGTGTTAACAGATTGCCCCCTGATGTGCGAGGGCAGGAGCTCATCGTATGGCCGATGGACATCATGAGTCATATTTGGTTTGTGTTGGGGTGTGGAGAAGAGAAGGAAGCAACTGAAGTCCGGGACACCGATCTCGAACCACCTGCAAGGACTGAAAAGTACATAACCTCAATAATGGATGAGGGATCATCTGATAATATGGACGAGGCGGGCATTCCAATGCTCGTATCAGAATATAACATAATAATGACAATGGGGTCCAAAATATGGGGACCTGACATATACATGGCCTCAAATACTGAATGAGGAAGAAATCTCAATATATGGACGAGGCGGGCATTCCCATGCTCGTATCAAGATACATAAAAAGAACTGTCTGAGGCCCAAAATGAAGGACTTGTAGTAGATAGGCACTGTGCATATCAGGAGGGTCCGGAAGGGACACAAATCTGGATCATACTGCTGAGCTGATCATGTCTGAGCTGACAAACTGATACACTGGAATGGCAGCAGTGCTACTGAATGGGGTTCGGAAGGAACTGATACGCTGCTGGATCAGAGTGAGAAGGGTCACACTCATAATGGTACACTGATCTGGAACTGAACTGGGTACTCAAAGAAGCATAGAACTG
>LPNX010957168.1:163545-203218 GCA_001517045.1 Pseudotsuga menziesii
GTTAACATATGGATTCTGTAAAAAAATTCCCTCCATGTCATCTTTTCACATCAAAAAATCGCACCCACCCTGCTCTGTTACATCCCATGATTGCATTTGGACCCTTTACAAAATGTGGCATTGACTTTGTGCACTGTAATCCTACCTCAAATAGGGGGCATGGTTACATTATTATGGCCATGGACTATTTTACTAAATGGGTTGAGGTTATGCCTATATACGCCAAAGATTGAAAAGCAGCTGCTCTATTTCTATTCAACCATATTATCGCTAGATTCAGAGTTCCTCAGGCCATTGTGACTGATAATGCTTCACACTTTCAGAATAAGATGATGTCGAAATTGAGTTCTAAGCTAGGTTTCCACCATGGCAACTCCACAAACTACTACCCCTAGGAAAATGGATAGGTTGAAGCTATCAATAAAGTATTAAAAGCTATGCTTCAATGGATGGTAGGACAAGCCAAATCTAGCTGGAATTTACAACTATTCTCTACATTATGGACCTATGGGACCACCATAAATACATCCACTAGCTTCACACTATTTCATTTGTTGTATGGGCTAGAGGCCACTCTCCCTATAGAGTGAAAAATTCATTCGTTGAAACTCGTTGTAGAATTGCTACCCAACACCACTCCCGAAGAAGAGCGGTTCTTATATTTAAACAAGCTTGATGAGAGACATCGGGATGTTACCTTATCAAATGAGGTGCATAAACAATGGGTGAAATCCCAATATGAGAGATACATTCAAACTCACTCTTTCAACGAAGGTGACCTGGTCTTGACTTACGACCAGAAACACGATAAGTTGGGAGCTGGGAAGCTAGAATCTATGTGTGGCATGGGCCTTATGTTGTTAGCTATGTCTTAGAGAAAGGGGCTTATGAGTTTATAGATTATGATGGGATACCCCTGAGAGATCCTTGCAATGGGATCTACCTTAAAAAATATTATTCCCAGGAAATCTAGCATAGGCTTGTTGTATATAGTTTTTATAGAGTGTTGTGTGTATTTTGAAGTGTGGACTTAATGTGAATGTAGGATGTGTCTTTCACAAACCCACTTATATAGTATCATGTTTAAAATGAAAAGATGAACACCTATGTTGGTTTTTCAGATGGTGCTAATTGATACACCTTGAATCTTGCATCAACAGATTGAGTATTGTACTCTCCTACTCGTGATCTGGTGAGTTAGGGAGGAACTTGTTTGGGTCCCACAACAAAAAATCTTGCAGAGTATCATGTCATGATTGGTTTGTTGACTGAAGGTATATCTAACAATGTGATTCATATTAGGTTTTACCTAGATTTGGAGTTAGTTGTACATCAATTAAACCAAGTCTACACTATCCAGAATCCCTTACTTCTTTACACGTTCCAAAGATTTCGGTTGTTGGAAAGGTTTTTGAACAAATTTCCTACCAACATATTCTAAGGCACTTGAATATTGTAGCGAATTCATTGGAAAATTTTGTCTTGGATTGGGATCTTGCTCATATTTAAAGTTCATTTTTAAATCTTGATTTCATTGATTAAATAACATAAGTACATAAGTAGACATTCTTTCACATAACACATTACAAAAACATATGTAAATAAAAGAGTTCATATATATACATATAATGGTGCTGAGATAAAAAACTGAAGCCATAAGCTCTCAAGTCACCCTAAGTATGGAACCATCAAAGTTTCTAGTACATATAAATAGGAAAAAAAATAAAGCTTCAAAGCTTTCAGTATAAATATGATACAAAAATGGCACAACCACTCTGGGATAATCCTTGTGCTTTTTGTAGCACATCACAGCATTGGCCACTTGGTGGATTATCCTCCCGAAACATCTAGATACCCCTGTACTATGATGATGGTATCTCCTAGGAAGATCATCAATTGACATGTTGGGTATTCCCACGATCAGTCGCTAAAGGTTCTCCTTTTTCTCTTGGAGCTCCTCCTCGGCCTCCACATTTCTTATGACCATGTCTCTCACTGCTCCTCACCTCTCTATAGGAGAGGATCCCACTGGACAGGAAGGTCCTATATCTGCAAAAACAATTTTTGTATGTCTTAGTATCATAAAAAAAAATGAAATATGAAATAAAACAAAAATGTGTAATTATATGCTTCTTACCTCGTTTATCCCACTCGTCGCGCTCAAGTAGTGGAATATCAGGGTCACCCATGAATTTTTCTCCACCATACACATAGTCTTCCAACATAAGTAATTGGCCCCTCATCCAATGAAAGAATACCTCCCCATATGCAACGCTAGGGGCTCCACCACCACCATGACATGCCATGGCCTCTACCCATCTAGACATCCAAGGGTCCTCAACATATATCCTACTCAGAGGCACCTGTGGTCTCATCAGTGGCACCCGCTACAGGAAGAAGGATACCACCACAACCCCATAGTGAAAATGCTTGAGCTCTCCCCTCCGACACTTCGTCATCTGGTCTTTCAGGCTGACCAACAACCCCTTGCTCCAGTTGAATATAGAATACCCATGCACTCCACTGCGTACAACATATGAGAATGAGTGGTCTGATACATAGATATACTACCCACCACCTTCTCAATCACGAAGGCCACGATTCTCAATGGACGGTCTACTATGTGTTTGATGAAGATCTTATGTCCTTGGGATCTGTTCCACACCACACAATACTCATGGATAAGATCATCCATGAATATCTAACCACCCCTCAGACTTGTGATTACTACTAGACTCCCCCTCTAAGATAACTCAGTCAGGAAATATATGTCCTTGAAATCTATAGTTAGTGTATGGGTCCCAACCTGGAAGCGTTACTACTCAGGGTCCCACATGTGAATCAACTACTTTAGTAGTCACACATATTCTCTCACCCTAAGGACCCTAGAATAATTTAGGAGATGACATTCTTGGAGAGCCCTCACAGTCATTGGATCATTAGCTTCCTGAAGGTCATAAAGCTCATGTTCTCTCTCTTTCCATGTCAGCATTCTCAGAGTCATTTTTTTTCCAAAAATAAATGGAATACCCATTAGATGCATGCTAGACTCCACAACAAGGAAATAAATTACAAATGATAGCCTGCCTTTTTTATTTTTAATGTGCCCTTGCCACCAACGCTATTTCCCTAGGAGAAATGAGCGATGACTCCTTTGATCACTTCAAACAGAGAGCCTTAGATGCTTTTCCCTCTTTCGAGGGGTGCACCGATGCACCTCCTAAAAGGAACAAAATCATCGGACTATGTGCACTCTGCCTCTTTGAAAACCATTCAAAAACACGAAAATTGACCTCAAACAGAAAAAATACACCATGAAATGGAAGGGTTAGGGTTTAGCTCCTACTTGGTTCTAAGGGTTTGATCGAAGATGGCTTGAAGCTCCCAAAATCTTCGTCACAATATAACCATGTTTGCACAAGTTTTACCCAATCACAATGGTACAAATTTGTTACCATTCCACCTTTTTATATATTATTTTTTTATTTTTATTAAAACTAATTCATGGAATATTTAAATATTTTGGGTATTTCCATATATTTTCCTATAGTTTTCATGATGAACTTTTTCTAACCTTATTTTTGAATATTTCTAACTATTTTTTGACGTGTTTGATTATGATTGATTTTCTTTTTTCTTTTTAGCGCTCCGAGTCAAGTTGAAAAAGCATCGAGCGCCTTTTATACCTTTGACATGCTCGTTAAAAACTCGGTGAAGAGGTGTCGTGTATACTTTTACTATTTTTTTAGGCTCATTAAAATTGTACTATGAAAAAAAGAACCCTTTGTGGAGTTACCTTTAATCTCTTTTCAAGCTCCCTAAACATGAAAAGATTGCCAGTTGAACTTGATGCTTTCATGCTTGTAAAAGTATTTAAATGATCGTCTAGTTGGTGATAGTTTACCCCTTTTTCAGACCGATTGGACTAATTTATGAGAAATGTATACTCTATTTTATCACAGCTATAAGATTTATCCTGGTCATTAGTTTATACATTTTCAGGCCTTGATGACTAAATTTATGGAAAAGTCCACCCTGGAGTCTTCTTAGTCATTTCAGACTCTCTAATCATGAAATGACAGGTAATTTTACTTTCATTAGAATCATAAAATCAAATGATTAAGGACCCTTTCTCGGATTGAATCCTTCCTTTCTCAGGTTCATAAAACATATGAAAATGGACTCATCACCTAATGAGCTACATCAAACATTTGTAACCCTTTTCAAGCTTGTTAAAAAGAAAAGAGTTGCTCATCCTTCATGATGGTAAAATTAAGGGAAGAGGGAACATATTTCATTTGTATTTATGATATCTCATAGTCCACCCTTGAACATGGCACCTGTCCGCAGTTTTCGTTTTCAAATAGTTGGGTATTCAACTTATCCTCGATTCAATCCACTTTTGTGAGTCATTTAACTCCTTTGATTCAATTCAAAGAATGCATCATCATGTCCTTTCATTACGTCTGGTCTCTTCCTCATTGAGTCAATGCTTCCAAGTCATTTTTTCGTGTCATTCAATGTTCAAGGGGAACGTCCTCTGCAATCTACCTCCACATTTTCCTTACCTTCCTTTGATATAGTCACATACGAATTAGACCTATGGTTGTTCTCATCACTTCAACATCATTTTTTGTTCCATGTTTCATGTCGATGATGAGGGAATCATCATGGCCCTCCTTCAAAGATTCTATTCTTGTCGAAATCAACACATCGTCTATTCTTTAGGCTTAGAAACCAAGTAAAGTACCTTGAATAATGCATGCCTCAATGGTAGGTTTCCTCGCTTTTGATAGTAGGCTTTCATCAATGGCCTTTTATTGAAATATTATGCCGAGTATTCGACTACAAGTCCTCTATTCACATTCGGAGGAATGTACTGAGATACCTTGGGAATCATTGACATCAATGGTGATCTCCCTCGCACTTATTAACAATATACATCAACGACTAGTAATCAAGTGATTTCTACCATGTTCTGCGTCACACCATCTATTCGCATGGTTAGAATAGTATCGTTTGTGATTGGAATGAATACCCTGAGTGGTAAGGTATTCACTTGAATATGTCCCTATCCTCAAGTTGCGATGGATTATTTTTTGAGGTTATGACATGGATACACATTGTATGTTTGGTGGATATGTCCAGTATTGAGTTAGGATAACATGGATCTACTTTGTATGTTTTGTAGCCATGTTTTGATTTGAGTCTTGTTGTTCATGGATCTATAATGTATTATAGGTAGCCATGGCATGGTCATTCTGCATGGATCTGCAGTGTATTGGTATGCAACCATGATTGAGTCAGATAGTCGGTTACTCATCTTGCATCAAGTGTTGAATCACCTCTCTTTTTCCTCTGATACAAGATCAACATTTAACAAAGTATTTTATCTATCGCATTCCTCTATCTTCATACTTTGGGGGCATCTGTTACACCCAAAAAATGTCTTAATTCTCTTATCCTCTGAATTCCATGGCTAAATCTTGTTTAGGGACCTTATTTATCATTCCTAGGTTGTGTAGCACACCCTCTAGCCTGACATAGGGCATCGAACAGACCTGACACTTGTTGACCCTTATCATAAGGCATCAGTGGAACCCTTTCCTTGATCACAAGGTGCACCATTGCACATACCCCTCTTACAAGGAGCGTCAACTATCCCAAGAAGGTAAAAAGAGAAGTTTCAAGAAGCTTCCAATAAAAATATTTCTTGGAGGGTGATCCTAGCTATGTGGGAGAGATGGCACTTAACCTATTGACCCATAGGGATTATTCCCTACCTTCCTCCAAAAATATCTCAACCCATTTGGGATTCATTTGGCCTATAAATGCAACCTACTTGGACCATGTGAAGGTGAGAACAAGAGAGAATCCTTATGCTGTTGAATTGAATTCTGCTATAGGAGGAAAAGAGAGAGAATTTGTGAGAAAGAGGTTGCATAGTACATAGTGTGTGAGTGTGTCAAATATATTGTAAAAGAAAAACTTTGACATCAAGTATTTGGTTGTAGCTTTCCTTTCTTGTTCTTAATAAAAAAAGGGTTTCCATTTCTCATAAATGATTCATGTTCATGTTAATTGTTTATTACTAGTTTCCTTTATCATTAGTATAGATAATTGATCTATGTTGTTTCTCTCATGTTTTTTCTTGTTTTCTCCATTCTTTGCAGGTACAACTAATCGCAAAAGGATTTGTAGAACAATGACAATATTCTTCATTCAAGGTAAAGAGAGTTCGTCATTCAAGTAGATCATTCATCTAGGGAGAGGATATACTGATGTTCTCTTTTGTTCTAGACTTGAACCATTCAGGCTAGGGGAACAAACTGTGTCTGCTCCGATTGAAATATTCCCGGTAACAAGAATTTGAATGTGCTAACAACATATCCGAGTATGAAGTTCTTATCCAAGTTCTTAAGAAATTTTTAGACCTAAGAATCAAGGTACTAGTGGTATATGGTGATTCTAATATTATTGTACGACAGGTACATAACTCAATTCATTGCATTTTTTAACATCTTTAGAATTATCAAAAAGAGGTATGGAACCTTATTTCAAATTTTCAAGATTTCAATATAAATTCTATTCCAAGATTTCAAAACCAAGAATCCAATTTGTTAGCTAATGTAGCCTGTAAATTAGTTCCGCCTGAGGATTTTTCACCTAACACTCTTTCAAATGAGTTAACTTTTAGACCATCAATTCCTAACAATATCACTAATTGGTGTGTTTTCGATGATGATACACATATATTAAATTTCTTAACGAATGAAGATACCTTCAAGGACTCTTCTATTGATGAAATCACTCATGATGAATACTTACACAATGTTTTGGTATTATATCCTCACTATCCGATAGAAAAAGATATCAATACGGAAAAATATATCCCTAACTCTATTTTAAGATTGGAAAAATTTTATGATCTTCAGGATAAATTTAAGGTAATCCCAAATTGCAAAACAAATAGTTACTGCTTAAGGTACGGAACTATAAATTTAGGGACAAATTCCAATCCTCAACCTGTCAACATAGGAACAATTGTACCTCCTTAGAAAAATCATATTTTCTAAGGTTTTTCAAAGAATACATAGATGTTTTTTCATGGACGTATGATGACCTAAAATCTTTCAATCTCCAAATCATGCAACATATTATCCCAATGAAACCTCCTTCAAAACCTTTTCAGTAAAAGATTAGGAAAATGCATCCAACACTTGAACCAACATTTAAGAAAGAGTTTAACAAACTCTTAGCTACCAAAATTGTTTTTTCAGTACATCACACTCAGTGGGTGGCTAAATTTGTTCTAGTTCAGAATAAAAACAGGGATATTCGACTTTATGTCGATTTCTGTAATCTCAACAAGTCTTAAGAAAAATATAATTACCCAGTCCCTCCCATGGATAAAATCCTCCAAAAGGTTTTTGGATCTGAGATGCTTTCATTTCTTGACATTTTCTCATGTTATAATTAGATTCTAGATTTTCCTAATGATCAACTTAAAACCACATTCATAACTTCATGGAGAACATATGCTTATCGAAAGATGACCTTTGTTCTGATTAATGCAGGAACCACTTTTAAACGAGCAATGTATATATATTTTAGGGGACTAATCAATAATGCAGTAGTTGTTTCTCTTGATAACGTTACAATTTTCTCTAAAAACTGACTTGACCATATCTCTCATCTTAAGAAGGTTTTCAAGCCTTGTAGAAGATACGGGAAATCACTAATCCCCAAAAAAAGAATCTTTGCGGTAACCTATGTAATTTTATTAGGTTGCATAGTTTCCAAAGACCTCGGGCTATATCCAAGATTACTTATCCTCTCAGTAAAAGGCTATGTAGTCCTTTTTGGGAAAAATTATTTTTGTTAGGAGATTTATCCCAAGTTTCTCTAAAATTATTCGTGCTCTAAAAAATATGATTAAGAAGGATTAAAAATTTAGTTGGGGTAACAATGAAAAAGATTCATTCAAAAGAAATATAGAATCTATATCTGAAGCTCTTCTCTTTTAAGTCCTGATTTTAATAAGGATTTTATACTTTATACTTTTGCTTGAGATATTTCGTATGCTGCTATGTTAACTCAACATAATCAACAAACTCATGAAGTTCTTATATATTTTATGAGTTCTATTATTAAAGGAGATGACTTAAATTATCATGAAGTTGACAAACAAGCATTTGATGTTTTTAGAGCATTAAAACATTTTCGACCTTATCTCTTAAAATCCAGAACTAAAGCAGTTGTTTTGTATCCTATGGTAAGGAATATGTTGGTACAAAAGGATTTAGGTGATAAAATACCCCCTTGGAAGACAACCTTACAAGAATATGATCTTGAAATCAAACCTTGCTCAATGGTTAGAGGAGAAGGAATTTGTAAACTTATAGCCGATTCAGCTCATTTGGCGGTGGATAATAGTGATGTCAACATAGATGAATATTTTCTAAAAAATGAAATCTATTTCTTTCCTCCACAAGATTCTTGGCGTTATCACTCCAGGAAACTCATCTAGGTTGCAGCTCAAGGATGCCTAGTAACTTAAATGTTTTTAGGGTTTTCTAAATGGATCAATTCAGGCAACCTATAGAACCTCACATTCTTAAGAAATGCATGAAACTCAATCAGGGATAAGGATTCTAACTACCATTGTTCAGAGGTTTGATAATATGTTGCAGAGATGGAGAACTTATCATGCTAGCAGATTCATACATAAAACATATATATATAAATGGCTAATCATAACAAGGAAGGTACTTATAATTCAAATCATCAATATGTCAATAGGATGATAGCTATCAGACATCAATAAACATGGATAAACCTGAATAACACATTCAAGCATAGGCACAGAATAGACAGCAAATGGAAGTTGAACATATGATAGCAAAAGAGCTTAAATTAGGTCATGAGCAATATGAGAAGCTTGAAAATAGTAATGGTATACAAGTCCCCAAAGTCGAACCCCTTCAATAAAATAATTCTTAGGCTTTATAGCCTTTACAAAAATATTCAGATCCTGAAAAATTGGATTTGATTTACTAAAAATAGACAAAATAATTGTTTTTGTATAATTAGGTCAAAAAACCCTAATTTAACTACTAGTCTAACTAACTGTAGAACTCGTTCACTATTTGAACCTTCAAATAACTAAAGTAAATACTAGAAATAACTACCACTGATCCTCTGTTGGATAACTCACTGTTTTACTTAGATAGTTAAGTGTTTGTGACCTTTTCCTCCTTTATGTCATAACAAAACTGAAGCATACCTTCTCTGATGTTTTCTTCAGTGTCCTTCATCTTTATACTTCATCCCTGAGCTATTCATGTTTTCCCAAAACTGGTCCTTCATGTGAAAATTCAATCCTATGGCTCTTTCTTCTTTCGGTGGTTAAGAGGCCAAAATATAGGAACTGTTAGCTACCAAAAGCGGTGCTTTCGACGGCTAATGAACTGCCTCAGGGTCTGCCTAAGCCACCGAAAGCCCTCTTCTTAAAAAATTCTCAAGCCACCTCCAAAATTGTTCTTTCAAGTTTGTTTACTTGTCTTTCTTATTCAGCAAGCTCTATGTTAGGAAGGTTAACAACATCCTAGCTTGATTCTGGAGGCTAAAGGCTTATTGTAGCTTCAGCTAGGGTTTCCAATGTGAGGTGAGTGCTAGGGTTTAGATTAGCCTCCTTCATATGTATTCTCTGAAGCCTAATCATTCTATACAGCCTTGTGTTGTCTTTCAGGTATCTCTTTTTTAGTCTATTTAGGAAAACATACCTTTCTCTCATCTCCTGGTCAATGTAGCATTGTTTTTATTTATCTCTCTTTCTAAAATTTCCATCTCATACACTTTCCTTAGCAACTTATTTATCCTTTGTGTCATGGGCTTGCTAGAGGAAGCCTTCTCTACTGGTTCATCTTGCTCTTGTGGTGTAGGTGACGGGAGTCCTTCAATCTTTGCTACAACTTGCAATTCTAGGTCAGCACCTTCCTATTTTTCCTCTTCTGAATCTTAATAGGGCAAGTTCAGAATGTTCCCACTGTGTGATGTAAATTCCTATCCCTTTTCACTGAATCCAAGTTTCTTTTGGCCTTCTTGGCTTTGGAAGAGGAAGGAGGATGTTCTGCTGTTGTTGGAGATATATCCCTTCTCTTCCTTTTCCCACTCCTTGGTGTGCTAGACATTTTAGAATGATACTTCCCCTTTTGTTCTGGCTGTAGGCCTATAATTCCTTGGAGCCATCAAAAGAAAGAGCAAATACCTCAGCCACCTGCTGGTGTGAACCTTGAATTTTCTCACAAAACTTATAGCAGCCAGCATCCTTGAAAAACTCACAGACTTCTGAATGTACCTATTGGTAGCTGATGTCTCCCAACTCTTGTCTGAGAGTAGGCCCTCCCTTCTTCATTTGCTGAATGTTACTCCTGGGCACCTACAAAAATCAATTCAAGTTCTGTGGAAGATTGTTTTTAGCAGGCCGACTCTCAGAGATGGTTTCTGGTGGTGAGAATTTCTATAATCGATGGTGGAGTGTACTGAAGGATTGGGAGTTGATTATGAGGGTTTTTAACTACATGAGTGATTCTTATATTAGAGGATGATGGATTTGGTTGTTGTTTTTGAGACCCTCTGCCTAAGAATTATGTTTAAATCAACCTAGATACCCAGTTGATCATTCTGTAGTTCTTTGGATAGATGGATGGAGGGGTAGGGATTCCAGTCACTTTGATCCTCATCAGCTGCACAAATACCTCCTCAATCATTCACTTGTGCCTTGATGCAGTCTCATGTCTTTTTGGGGGTTTATCATGCCCTTTGATGATTTCTGTTGCACTGACGAGCCGTGATTTGATAGGTTTCTAACCGTTTTATTCTTTTCACCTTTTCGACAATTAAGGGCCCTCAAGAAATTGTCTGCTAGCTGCCAAAAAAAAGGATTTCGGTGGCTAATGATATGCTGACCTAATCGCCTAAGCCAGCAAAACTGATTTCCAAATGGCGTTGTAAAATTTGGCTTTCGGCAGATTGTGGTCTCTCCGATATCTCCTTTTAACCCCCGAAAGACAAGCCTTTCGGTGGCTAATGAACCATCAAATCGCTCTCCTAAGCCACTGAAACTACTTTTTTCTTTTCTCCTTTTACTTGCTTTCGGTGGTTAACTCTCTCCTTCAAATGTTCGCTAAGCTGTCAAAACTAGCACTTTTCGATGGCTAATGAGTTGTTTGAAGGTCTCCCCTAAGCCACCGAAAGTGATTTTACCAACTAATTGATCGGGCCAGCTTTTGGTGGTTAACCTTTATCCTGTGTTAAACTGTTAGCTTCCGAAACAAAGCTTTTCGATGGCTAATGAGCTGTTAAGAACCCCACTTAAGCCATCGAAAGCTAAAACTTCCAATTTTCTCAAATATAGCAAAACCAGAGACCCTCAATTTGTTAGTCATCTTTAAATATTTTATAACATGACTCGAATTCTTCATCCTATTAAAATAAATTTATTCTAGGATATAACATCTGGATCCTACTTGAGGATGGGAACCTCCCTATGAGGTCCCAAGAACCCCAGACCAAAATTCCTTCCCTTGAAAACAACTAAAAAACTTAACACTATAATTTACTATTCCATTGGGAATGGAGTTTATTCTATAACCAAAAACAACCGACTAACTAATAATTTGCAATAACAAGGCCTAAGAGCCTCAAATATAATAGAGTTTCAAAAATCACCCATTCACTGGGCCATCAAACACCTCTTCCCCTTCCAAATTCTGCAATTTGAAGGTGTTGTTCTTCTGTACCTGAGCTATCACAAAAGGGACAATCCACAGAGAGTCAAACTTTCAATGTTTCCCCTTGTCCTGCCTGACAGTATCCCACTTGAGGACCCAATATCCAACCTGAAATTTGTCCACTTTTTCCCTTTTGTCAAACATGACCTTGATCCTTTATTGATGGGCTTCTGATTTTCCTATCACTTGTTCCCTGACTTGCTGCAACTCCACCAAATCCATCATCCTCCTTACCATATCATTTGGTTCATCTTCCTCCTCCTGAAATAATTTTTCCATTGGAAGAATCAACTGAATGGGAAAAATGGCCTCAGTACCATAAAGTAATTTGAATGGGGAATTCCCTATAGATCTTTTGTCTGTTACCCTATCAGCCCATAAAGCGAACTTTAGCTTAGAATCCTAGCTTTTCTGATTTGTCTCCAATAGTTTTCTGATGATCCTGACTAGTATTTTGTTAGATGACTCAGCCAAGCCATTGCCTTGAGGATAATAGGATGTGGAATGCACCAGCTAAATGCCCATTGACTCACACATTTTAACCAATGCCCTAGCTTTGAAAGCTGGTGCATTATTAGTCACTAACCTTACTGAGCAGCCAAACTTGATAAAGATATTATCATATAAAAAATTCATGATGACCTTATGAGTTGCATTCCTGGTGGGTACTGCCTCTATCCACTTGGTAAAGTAGTCTGTGGCTACTAGGATCCATTTATGCTGCCCACTGGATGAGGGATTTATTTCACCTATGAAATCCATACCCAATTGTTAGAAAGGCCCATTCAGTACAATAGTCCTAAGGGGAAAGGATCTAAGCTGTTGCTTCCCTATAAATCTTTGGCATTGGTCACAGGCCCTTACAAAGGTACACACATCAGCAAAAAGGACTGGCCAATAGTACCCTGCCCTCAGAATTTTGTGGGATGTGTTCTTCCAATAATGATGGCCTCCACATGTGCTGGAATGAAAGTGATGCATGACCTGAACTGATTCATCTTTATCTAGACACCTCAAAAAAACCCCAAAAAGATATTTCCAATACAGCAGTTTATCAATTATACAAAATTTAACAGACTTTAGTTTAAGAGCTCGTGCTTGATTTGCAGTGAGACCAGGAGGAATTTCTATTTTTTGCAGAAAATGAATAATACCTGAGTACCACTCACATGAAGACAAGTTTTCGGCCACTTGTTGAATGTCATTCTGATCCTGAACTACTTCTACTGCTACTACAGTTTGCAATTTTGTTGAATTGACACAAGTGAAGTTTATCCCCATTAGTTCACAGTTTTCTTTAGCCATGAGTTTGGCTAGACCTTGGCCTCTTACTAGCTTGGTGGGATTTACCTCTATATCAAACTCAATGAGCTTGGAAATCCATTTATCTCTCTTTCCATCAATTTCAGGCTGAGTCAAAACATCCTTCACAATAGCTGAAGGAACATAGGACAAGACTTTTGCAAGCAAAATATAAATCCTGAAGGTTTTCAATGAATTAATGAGAGCATAAGACTATTTCTCAATGGGATCATACTTCAGTGTAGCATCCCTTAATCTCTTACTGAAGAATGCAATTGTATGATCGAGTCCTTCATCATCTTTTTGTAATAGCACAGCTGCCATTGTGTCATAGGATGCAAAGGAGAAGATGAAAAAGCTCTTGGTGTAGTCCAGACTAATCAAGGTTGGGGCTTCCATGATAGCCTTCGTGATGTCTTCAAAAGAGCTTCTTTCTAGGTCAGTCCATTTTATTTTTGAATCCTTTTTCAACATAGATGTTGTGTGCTTTACCAGCTCAGAAACGTTAGGGATGAACCTCCTAACAAAATTGATCTTACCCAAAAAGGACTGAATATCCCTTTTTGACCTAGGTATGGATAGCTTTTGGATTGCTTCAACCCCAACCGGATCAATCTTCACACCTTCAGCTGAGACTATGTGACCTATGAGTTTCCCCTCACTAAGTGCAAATTGGGACTTCTTAGGGTTGATTGATATCCCAAACCTCCTGCATTTCAGAAATACCCTCCTCAAATGCTGCAAATGTTCATGATGGCTGTGAGAGTAAACAGTTAGGTCATACAGGTATATAAGCACAAATTTATCTTTCAATCCTACAAAATATAGGTCCATGGATCTCTGAAAAGTGGCCCCAGCATTCATCAATCCAAATGGCATTTTGCATACATGAAAGTGCCCCAGGGAGTGGTAAAATCAGTCTTCTCTTGGTCATTAGGGTGCACAGCAACTTGGGTGAATCTAGAGAAACCATCCAGAAATGACATGACACTAGCCCCTGAGACTCTTTGCAACAGGTGTTCCATCTTGGGTAATGGATAGTTGTCTTTTTTGGAGCACTTGTTCAGGTTTCTAAAATCCACACTTAACCTAATCTCCCTGTTCTTCTTCCTTACCACCAATAAGTTTGCAATTCACTTAGAATACCTGGGGGGAATTGTGATTTTGGCTTTGAGGAGCTTATGGATTTCTTTTTCAATTATAGGTAGTAGGAGAGGACTGATGGATCTCAACTTCTGCTTGAAAGTGATGGTGTCCTTCTCCAACGGAATCTTGTGTTGGATGATATTGGTTTCATAAGTTTTCAGGTCACTGTACTCCCAGGCAAAGATATCAGTAAATTCTTTTATCAAGCCACAAAATTTGGACCTCTGATCAGCATTCAACTCAGTGGACAGATTTACAAGTTTTGGATGGATTTGGCTACCTATGTTCTGCTCTTGGACATCAGGGTCTTTCTCCTTTTGGTAGGCTTGAGAGGGATGTCATTATGATCAAAAATCTCTTCCAGGGGTACCAGACCCTGAGGTATATAATTGCTGGGTAATTGGACAATATTCCGATCAGCTACTTTATCTTTCAACTTGAGTTGTTGGGATTCTTCCATGTTTAGTTTTTCCTAATTTATATGCATATCAGATAATTCATCTACTACCTGAAGGAATTTACTAAGCTCATCATCATTCTCAAACACCTTCCAAAATTTTACATTATCTAGCAGGGAAGGTCTATACTTGACCTGAATATCATAGCTAAGTTTAGGAGGTAAAGGAGGAACAGACAGACTTGCAAAGATAGCCAGGGAATCAACCAGGTGATTCAAAGCCCTAGGTATATATGACAGTTCAAAAAACATAAGGGATTCTCTAAGTTTCCATACCTCGTCCCTGTAAGCCTTTAGTCTGACATTTTTTGCTTGAAAGGTGTTGTTGACTTGCTGTATAATAAGGTATACATCTCCAAATATTTTCATGCACATGATCCCCATTTCCTTGGCAGCTTTCACTCCTAATAGCAAGGCTTCATATTCTGCTATATTGTTACTAGTTTTAAAATCAAGCTTATAAGATAGATGAATATTCTCTTTGGATGGAGAAATCAATACCACACCTACACCTTCTGAGTTTTGAGTGCTAGCCCCATCAAAATACATGCTCCAGACTGATGTGGTCACTTCTTTGGGCTGCTGACAGGTGGGCTTAGTAAGATGGGCTGGTGTTTGCTGAGAATTATCTATTTGTAGAATGCATGACCCCAAAATCAGTGTCTACTGCATAGATGGGGTGGTTCACTGAATTCTTTTCATTGCTTATGATGTAGGCAAGTTGATTCTCTCTGTAAATTCTCTTGTTCTCCCCTCCAAACATTGGTATTGTAGCATATGTAAGGTCCATCTAAAGGGTGCCACCCAGCCTTTTACTCCATGATTGAGATAGTAAGAGACCAAATTTAGGATGGATATCAACCACTGTAATGTCCATCATGATGCTTTTTTAGGGTAGCTGAGATAGGTTTACAACAACATCTTTGATGAGGCCCAAGCACTTTACCTTTCTAGAGTTAAAGGAGAATAGATCATGGTAGGGTTTTGTAATGCTGAGACCAAGCTCATCCATCATAGCCTTTGGCATTAGGTTATGGGAAGCTCCTGAGTCCAATAGACAGTTATGAAGGATTTTATCGTGTATATTCAAGGATATGTAGAAAGGTGGGAAATAATCCTTTAGATATTCGATCATAGGGCCTAGGGTTACAATAGGTTTATCATCTTGCAGATTGACAAAGTCAGTATCAATATGTATCTTTGGATAAAGAGAATCCAATATGGAATATTTGAATGCATCATTTTTCATTAGCTCTATTAATGGCAATGGGAACTTCAATTTTTGAATCTCTGAGTAAAGGTTGAAATAATAATGTAGTCTATCAGGGAACCTTACCTCATGTACTAGGGATTTGAGTTTGACAGGATCAAGGCTTGATGAAGGTACTGGTTTTTGAAATGGTTTGGGAATGACAACCATTTTCTTTGGTAAAATAGTAGCCTTTTTAGCTAGTGCATCAGGCTGCTTTACGGTAATAGCATTATTCTTAGGGGGAACAACTAGCCTGGACCTCAGATTATACCATCCTTGACCATCTGCATAATATACTACTTCTTCACTGATCATCTCATCAATTAGGGCTTCCTCATATTCTTCCTGTGTCACAAAAGAATAGTCAACTTCATCCTCCATGCAGTGGATGTTGTCTCCAGCCTCTCCTTCTTCTTGAATGAACTCTGGTTCTTCTTCTAGTGCAATATTCTAAAAAGGAGCTCTGATTCTCTGATCTTCCCCTTGATTCCTTTCCCTTCTGAGGATCTGAACTGGGGGGTTTTCTCTTTTCAAATAGTTGGGTATTCAACTTATCCTCAATTCAATCCACTTTTGTGAGTCATTTAACTCCTTTGAGTCAATTCAAAGAATGCATCATCATGTCCTTGCATTACGTCTGGTCTCTTCCTCATTGAGTCAATGCTTCCAAGTCATTTTTTCGTGTCGTTCAATGTTCAAGGGGAATGTCCTCTGCAATGTACCTCCACATTTTCCTTACCTTCCTTTGATATAGTCACATCTGAATTAGACCTATGGTTGTTCTCATCACTTCAACATCATTTTTTGTTCCATGTTTCATGTCGATGATGAGGGAATCATCATGGCCCTCCTTCAAAGATTCTATTCTTGTCGACATCAACACATCATCTGTTCTTTAGGCTTAGAAACCAAGTAAAGTACCTTGAATCATGCATGCCTCAATGGTAGGTTTCCTCGCTTTTAATAGTAGGCTTTCATCAATGGCCTTTGATTGAAATATTATGCCGAGTATTCGACTAGAAGTCCTCTATTCACATTCATAGGAATGTACTGAGATACCTTGGGAATTATTGACATCAATCGTGATCTCCCTCGCACTTATTAACAATATACATCAACGACTGGTAATCAAGTGATTTCTACCATGTTCTGCGTCACACCATCTATTCGCATGGTTAGAATAGTATCGTTTGTGATTGGAATGAATACCCTGAGTGGTAAGGTATTCACTTGAATATGTCCCTATCCCCAAGTTGCGATGGAGTATTTTTTGAGGTTATGACATGGATACACATTGTATGTTTGGTGGATATGTCCAGTATTGAGTTAGGATAACATGGATCTACTTTGTATGTTTTGTAGCCATGTTTTGATTTGAGTCTTGTTGTTCATGGATCTATAATGTATTATAGGTAGCCATGGCATGGTCATTCTGCATGGATCTGCAGTGTATTGGTCTGCAACCATGATTGAGTCAGATAGTCGGTTACTCATCTTGCGTCAAGTGTTGAATCACCTCTCTTTTTCCTCTGATACAAGATCAACATTTAACAAAGTATTTTATCTATCGCATTCCTCTATCTTCATACTTTGGGGGCATCTGTTACACCCAAAAAATTTCTTAATTCTCTTATCCTCTGAATTCCATGGCTAAATCTTCTTTAGGGACCTTATTGCTCATTCCTAGGTTGTGTAGCGCACCCTCCAGCCTGACATAGGGCATCGGACAGACCTGACACTTGTTGACCCTTATCATAAGGCATCAGTGGCACCCTTTCCTTGATCACAAGGTGCACCGTTGCACATACCCCTCTTACAAGGAGCGTCAACTGTCCCAAGAAGGTAAAAAGAGAAGTTTCAAGAAGCTTCGAAGAAAAATATTTCTTGGAGGGTGATCCTAGCTATGTGGGAGAGCTGGCACTTAACCTATTGACCCATAGGGATTATTCCCTACCTTCCTCCAAAAATATCTCAACCCATTTGGGATTCATTTGGCCTATAAATGCAACCTACTTGGACCATGTGAAGGTGAGAACAAGAGAGAATCCTTATGTTGTTGAATTGAATTCTGCTATAGGAGGAAAAGAGAATCCTTATGTTGTTGAATTGAATTCTGAATTTCATCTTCCATGCTTTTCTTTCTTTCTTTCTTTTTACTTGTTGAAAAGCCGCAAGGGTTAGCTCAATTGGTAAGACGTGCGCACACTCTCTCGGTTTGAGGGGAGGTCACGGGTTCGAGCCTTGAGTCCTCTGGGGTTAGGCCTTCTACTAGGATGGCCGGCAGTTTACCACCTCTACCATCCACGAATGTGGGGAAGTATTGCTGGGTTTCCCGTGGATCTTTCCATCTGAAAAATTTAAAAAAAAAAGGTTTTTTTATTTTTCTTTGAAAGCAAAAAAATTCATTTAACAATGATTTTTTTATTATTTTTTGCTCAATGCTCAACTAAATGATTTGAAAGTTGGAATTGGAACTTGGAAGGATGGAGCCAGCCTACAAGCCCTTAGACTCTGGAGTTGGAGAGCGGATAGTGGAGTTCTGGACTCTGGACTAGACACACGGTCTTGGAAAGCATTATCAAGATCAAAGGTACTGCTTGTAAAATTCTTTTAGTTTAGATTTAAAGATTTGTTTAAAAATCTATTAGTTTGTTTAAAAATATATTGATTTGTTTAAAATATTCTATAATTTTCTGTAATGTATATATATTTAAACTAGATACTCAAAGTCGATAGTGCATGGTTGAGAATCAAGATACATACAATAACAACATATATCAGTTAACCGAAAAATAATATTACTAGATAGTTGCAATTTACAGTGAGAGATTCAATGTGTCTTGTCTAATTTTAGCAGAGTATTATCTCTAAATCAAATTTCTTTACGAACTGCAGAGTGCAAAGTGAAAATAACACAATATATCCAAGCCATCCAACCAAGCAATCTTTCCAGGCGAACTCTCTCACCTGCCAAGCCAAGCCATCGAACCAAGCAATCTAGCAACTAGGCCTTTCCTTGCGAATGCTCCGAGTAAGTAAACCTTTGAGGTTATTTTTTGGTAGAAATCTCACCATTATTTATTTTGGAACACGGTTTTTTCGCCACGATAGCGATTGGGGGCTTGAGTCCAGTTGTTTTTGAACCTCCAAAGGGGTCGATCCTCTATGTAGTAAAGGCTATTGGCTCGAATCGCTCGTATAGAGATACCATAAGAAGCACCCACCCTGGTGTTTAAATGTGAACCTATCCACCAGCTAAAAAGGTATTCTCGGCCATGAAAATAAGTAATTGACCTCAGTTGAACATCTTTATTTAATTCTCCATTATACTCATCTGTCGTTTAAGCATTCATTCAATTGGGTGTGTGAGAGATTTACTCTAATAGAAGGAGAAGGTTGTGAGGGCTATGAAATTGATCCCAGTCTCGCTCCTATGCGAACTCTGTCATTTACTTCTGTAATTATTTTAGCTTAGCATTGCTTCTGCCAGACTCCTTTACAACTTCCTTGTGCCCGTTATCCATATTTATTTGCCGCTAATGGACTGATCACTGATGATCCACAGGATCGAAGCTTGATCTGTTCCAAGTTTCTTTTATAATTATAGGCCATCGTCATTTTTAGATTGTCTCATTTACAAAGTCTTTCTCTTCCTATCGGTCAAACGGGGCTTATTGATTGGTTTGTATGCCATATCATTCTTGTGACAACGACGTTTGAGTCTATGATAGTTGGGCATGGAGAGAATATATCATGCTTTTATTTTTTTATCTTTTGCGTTTAAGACCTACCTTGTCTTTCCCAATCCCTGTGGATCAAAGATTAAAGGCTGCCATCAAACACGTCCTTTTGTAACTGCACTTTTCTGTAAGATATGTTATTTATTTAAATTTTAGGCAAGTTGCTACTAGACCATTTTTTCTTAATTAGACTAGATTTGATTAGACAGGTCACAGGACCACTAAACCGGACCATTTTTTAACGATACTTATTAGACCGATTTGACGGGACAACTTCTTATTCAATTTCTTGTTCTTATTTTTTGGATGGCATGAACCAGACTATTTCTCCTTTCCCTTTGCTCAGTATACATCCAATCTTTATCCTTTTCCTATGTTGCTTCCAGCTTTCAGCTTCCGGTTCATCATGTATTCTTTCACTATTGTTTGGTCAAATGAAATTGAACCCTGTCTTTGGTCGGCATCATTTGATTGTCTCCAACACTTAGTGCGGGTTTAACTCATTTTTTATTAATAAAAAGAGACAAACTATACATAATAATAATCTTAATTCTTAAGTCAGGTTAATGTACCATGATAGATATTAATAATGAACATTTTTTTATTTTAATATAAAAATGTCTAAAAAAATATTTTTTTGAAAAAAAATAAACAAAAATTAATTATTGAAGGGTATAATTTTGACTGATAGAATAAAAACCAAGTTCCAACATTGATAGTCATGTTGGTTGTTAACAACATTCTTTTTTCCTCGTAACGGTACATATACATGGTTGACTCACAATTTTTTCTCTACAAAACTAAGTTGCAATCAAAGTATTTTCTGTGCTACCTTGTCGAGTTGGTGCACTGATTTCTGTCTAAAGTATTCACTCATCCCTAGGCTGAATTGCACTTAAGGCTAATCTACAATAAATGTAAATCTATTTTGACTTTTTATATAATAAATAAAAGAAAATAAATTTATTTATTTTACTATTTAGTTTATGAATAAAAATAAACTTTTAACTAATTGAAAATGGTTTTAAATCTTACTTTAATACTCAATTCATATATTACATTTACATAAAAATTATCTTGATTTTTATTTTATAATAATTTAAATTTGAATATTTAGACACCTTTGCAAATACCCTAGCATAGAATGTCTTGTAAACATATAATATTCTAATACATTTTAATTATAGTTGACACAAAACTGAAAACTTGTTCTGAAAGAGTCTATCTTATATAATCATTGACGTGGATAGTAATCTTGATTTTATTGCCATTTCCATCTGCTAAGATGTTCTAGTTACAACCATAATACAAACTTATATAATCATTGACGTGGATAGTAATCTTGATTTTATTGCCATTTCCATCTGCTACGATGTTCTAGTTACAACCATAATACAAGGGAGAAATTAAGTCATATAGTTTGTGTTAATGTTTATTTTATTTTCTATGTTTCTTCTCTTCTAGTGTTTTTTTAATTATTTTATTTTTACTTTTTAATATTTTTTTAATATATATTATTCAAATTTGTAACTAGCCGTTTTCTGCAAATTTGAGAGAAACTTATATATATATATATATTTCTTATAATTGCAGGGATGAGGAGTGGCATCAAGGGATGAATGGATCACTCCATTCCCTTCTAATTTATGTTGCAGAGACGAGGAACAACTTCAGAGGAGAGTCGATTCTGTTCTCTTCCAATTTATATATATTTATGTTATGCTGTAGAGACAAGGAACTGTCTCATAATAGAGAGTAGATTTTTTTAGCGTCCAATTTACATATATTTACATTATGTTGCATAGAAAAGGAATGCTCTCATAATAGAGAGCCAATTTTGTTCTCTTCCAGATTATAGATGTTTACATTTATGTTACAGAGTGTAATCCCCATTATTTTTGAAGGTCGGTCTTATTGTATGGATTGGGCCTGGGGTATTTTCTTTATATTTACAAATACTTTATTTGGAGATGGTCTAAATTTACATTTGGAGATGATCTTAATTGGGAGTCTTGTTCTTTTATGGAGGGTTATTTTTGGTGATTCACAATACTACCAGAATAGATCCAAATCTTAGGCTTTATCAATTTCTCGATGTGCAAACTTCTTCTTAAGTATTGCATGAGCTATCATCTTTTGCAAGGCCCTCCTAAAGTCATGGGTTGTTTAGGAGTCCTTGCACATAGTCTTAAACCATTTGCAAAGCCCTCCTAAACCATGTGCAATAAAACCACGGGTTGTTTAGGAGGCCTTGCACATGGCCTTCTAAACAACTCATGGTTTTAAGAGGGCCTTGCACATGGTTTTAATGTATGGGGGAGATGTTGTAATATTGGTTCCTAACAAAATAAAAAGCCATGTGCAAGGCCAACATTTGTTTTGAGGATAATTCAAATTTTCATTTTTGATTATTTTGTTAGGAATTAAATTTTAAAATTTTAACATTTATTTTGGGAATTTTAAAATTTTAACATTTATTTTGGGTTGATAATTAAAATTTTATTTTGTATTATTTTGTTAGTAACAAAAATTATAAGATTTCCCTCATGACAAAGGTTACAAGATCTCCATCATACTAGGCTATAAAACACCTCTAAAAAAAGTTACCCTTAATGATTGATTCACAATACTATGAGGTAATTATTTTAAAGATTCAATCTCTAAACATTTATTTTATTTATTTAACTGTTAGCCCATCCTATGGGTCAGAACCTATCTTTATTAGTTCCTTTCAGGCAGCAGTAATATGTATTAATCGTCACAAAAACTAATGCATTTTAATCTAAGTTTTTATTATTATTTTGTCCATTAGCTAATCAATGGTTTGGAAGCCTTATTTGGCCTCACATCAAGGAAGGATTTCAAGCAAGGTAAAGTATTCACGTTCAGGTCAGGTAAAGTATGTTAGGTGTCATATGTAATGATGAAATTTCATCATGCATGTTCGATTTGTGTACCAACAATTCTCTGACGCTAACTCTAGGTGTCCTAGTTCTGGACTGGCAGTCATTATGTCTGTATTAAGCTTCTCTGAGATTTCGATGACAGCCTCTAGACATCTTAACTCAGTTTTCTCTTAATATTGCAGTCGTATTCTTCACAGGTATTAACTATTGGAAGAAGCTACTCGTCTTTGTATAAGCTACAATTATTCACAGGCATGAGTTCATGCTTTATTTGGAGCTTCTCTGTATCTATTTGTATTTTCCATAAGCATTATAATGGTAAACGTGACCAACTGTTTAAATGGGACTGGATTTTGACTTCAGTTTCCATGGATTTGGAGTTTTGAATTTGAATGCATATCCTGTCGATCGATGGTACTCAGTTTTCTTTTTCCTATCACAGATCTTTGGTTATGAGCAGTTGTCTTTTAGTTTGAATCAAATCTCTAGAGGTGCAAACCTCTTCTTAAGAGTTATTTGGTGTGTCATTTATAGCCATTGATTTGATTCAAACTAAAAGACACTTTTTTGGACATATAATATTTTTATTAGTAATATTTAATATTATTTATGACCCACATATAATATTTTTTTATATTTTTTATTTTGTTAGGAACGAACATTACAACATCTCTCCCATACATGGTTTTAAAACCATGTGCAAGGCCATTGGTTTTAGGAGGGCATTGCACATGATCTTAAAACCATTTGCAAGGTCCTCCTAAACTATGTACAATAAAACCATGGGTTGTTTAGGAGGCCTTGCACATGGTTTTAAAATCATGTGCAAGGCCAACCATGTGCAAGGCCTCCTAAACAACCCATGGTTTTATTGTACATGGTTTAGGACCATGTGCAAGGCCAACATTTTTTGTGGATAATTCAATTTTTTATTTTTTATTATTTTGTTAGGTAGGAACATTACAACATCCCCCCATATTGTGTTATTTTTGTCTGGGACATTTTTTTTTGCACATAATTAAACTATTTTTTTATTGTTTTGTTAAGTATAAACATTACAACATCTCCCCCATATTAGGTTGTTTTTGTGGCCGACATTTATTTTGGCGGATAATTAAAATTTTATTTTTTATTATTTTGTTAGTAACAAACGTTACAAGATCTCCCTCATGACAAACATTACAAAATCTCCATCATACTGGGTTGTGGAGCGCCTCTCGACGCAACAATAATATCCCACCGAGTGGATGTCAATTACTACGTATAGCTTAAATGTGCTTAAAATATACATATAGGTATTAATCGTTAATGTGATCCGTATTCACGTTCTTTTTAGTGTCTTTAGAGAGCAATTTGCTTGTTATTAAGGCTCGAATCCTATCTATTGCTTCTTCTTGATGCCCTATCCATGTCTCTATGAAGACTCTTTTTACCTCATTTTCTCACCATTACCTTCATGCTCCAATAGAACCCATAAAAGACATTTTTGAAGTCTACAACCCGCGCAGCTTACACTTCTGCCACGAGCAGGAAACACTCTGATTCAACCCTTCACTTCCCATTGAGGGGCTATATATTTAGATTTTATGAAGCATTAGAGGAGGAGAAATTTGGAGAGCAAGGCTATCATAGTGAAATTGTGCCCCGTTCTTATATCCTTGAGTCTGCATCCCTTTGTCCTTCAAGCAGCCATTAGTGCTCTTTCAAAATCCTTTTATCTTGGTGAGCTTTCATTTGTATGGATAATTGAAGTGGTGGAGGCCCAAGTGGAGGGACTCGATTTCTCGATTTCAACGAGGTACCGACAGAGTTTGTCATTTGTATCTTTGTTCATATTAATAAAAATATCCATTTCTCGTCTAGTACATGTATAATTATAAATATTTTTATCCATGGCTGTAATTACTCTATTTACATGTTGGGATTGAATATGATATATTAGACTCTAACACTTTACATGTATCATGCTTGTATATCTTATTGATGCTCAGGACAATGTGTAGAGACAAGTTTGATTGAAATCTCAACGAGGATCTACTTCGAACATCTATAATAAGGTACGCTTATTATCCCTTAGTGTTAGTTTTGTTTATAAGCATGCTTTGAAATTGGTTTATTTCTGGTATCATCCCTTCTGTTGTGGTCCACCCCAAACCATAGGAACTTTTCTCCGTAACAGAATTGTCGACTTCGATAGAGATTTCCTTTTTCTTGTGTGGGTGCATGACTCACTTGATTTGCTCTATGCTTCTCTATGTTTTTGTGTTGTGTCCAGTAGTTGGTTAATCCATTGACAGTCCCTTGAAGTAATTTGGATCTTAGCTTGCTTTTTACCACTCGCTCCTCTGTATATGTGGGCCATATACCTTACAGTCGCGTATATATCTGGGTTGTAGTACATGCAGTTGTGTGCATACGATGTTGTTCTTTGAACAGTCACTTACATCTCCTTCTTTCTTGGTATTTTGATGTGTGAAGGTTTTGGGTGTGTTGTGAGTGTGGCTGAGTCTTCCTGGGTTTTGATGATTCATGTTGACTACTTCTATCATGACCAAGACATCTTTTTCATTGATTTTTTTCTTTGGAATTGATTCTTTCTGTTTATCTCCTTGTTTTATTATTGTGCATTTTCCTTCTTGGTATCAATGTCTTTCTTGGCTTGTTTACTGCTTGGTGTAGGGTCTGAGAATTTATAGAGTGTTTTTATTTCATTTTCATTCCATTTATAGTGAAAATACAAGAATATGTTTATCTTTGCATGTTTATTGCATTATGCATGTCCATTGATTTGGTACTTGCATTAGGTTTGCTTAGACTAAATTAGTCATCAGGCTTTCATATAGGAAGGATTGCATTGGAATTTGAAAAGGAATGATTTTTTTTGCATTACATGTAGTGGCATACCGCTTTTTCATGTTTAAAAGCAAAGTTGCACTTGGCAGTGCGGGTGCATATTTACTTCATTGCTGAGTCATAACATCAGTAAATGCATGCTCATTACCCTTGAGTAATCGAAGCCATTAAAATTAATGCTTAAATTAAAATTGATTACACTTTTTTATTTGATAGAGGTGCACCAACAAGCTTAGGATTGTAGAGTCTTGGAATAGGGTTTCATGATTAAAGCTTTCCAAGACTATGAAACAAAACAACTAGGTTTCTGTTCAGGTGAGAAATGAAATCCTTGGTCTAATTAGTGTTCTCAGGAGGCTCCTCTTACATGGGAGTTAAGCACAAGGAAGCACACATGTTAGTTGTCGGGATAGCCCTGTGCTACTTTCTGTTGAGCACCAGATATATTTCCAGGATCTTATTTGTATTTGGGGGATTTTGAGGTACCTTTGGTGCTTTCAAGCTTCAGGATTTGTTACCATTTCCATACGGTAGATCCCACCTGCTACTGTCCACCTGAACATTGGTTATATTGGGGTGACCTTAGTTTCCTTACCTAGGTATCGCAGGGGGTACTTGTAGAGGTTATTTTGTGAGTGTCCCAGATAGGTAAGGGCCGGGAAACATAGTCTCTATATCCATTGAATCCGAGGGCCACTATAATTAGTTACACACCGCTGCTTTTAGTATATGGGACTATCAGGCCTCTACTAGGTGAGACATACATGTTGCATTCAGTATCTCACTTATCCTCCCTCTT
The DNA here is from genome assembly GCA_001517045.1 of Pseudotsuga menziesii. Classification (NCBI taxonomy): domain Eukaryota; kingdom Viridiplantae; phylum Streptophyta; class Pinopsida; order Pinales; family Pinaceae; genus Pseudotsuga; species Pseudotsuga menziesii. The sequence goes on from LPNX010957168.1 coordinate 189,796, forward strand.
TGCTTATTTGCATCTAACTTAGTTTACTTAGGGGGGTGTGCTCTTTGTGTGCTAGTTTGCTTTAGGTATCTTAATTAGTTAAGTCTTTGTTATTTTTTGGATTCACTGTGGATTGATTTATGTAACCTTTCCGATATCCATGCTTAGTGGGATTATTTCCTTGTGAACCTCCTCATCCTCCTCGGAAGAGGACCATGCGTTCTAGGCAACCTTTGTCACATTGTGATTCATACACAGTTCTCACCATGAGTACTACATCTGAGAACCGGTATTTCCCTACGTTTCCATCATCTGTAATGGGGGGAGGAACCACATGGATACCTAGAAATATAGCTTATACCGACCCTTGTAGTCTAGTACTTCTCATACTACACGACCCTAGTTGTCAAGTTTTACATTTTTCCATAGGAAGTTTTCCTCGGAGAGGTCGATTGTTGATACTCAACCTACTCCATATAGCATAGCTTCGTTTACATTTGGCATGCCGGATATCACTACAACTATCCCATCACCCACTGTTGGTCCTAGTGTGGAGCCTAGACTTGGACTAGGGGGCATCACAACCCCTTATCTTGCTCATAGATTTGGGAGTGATCATATTCCACCTTCTGCTCCATTTTTGGCGGTATTTTCACTTCCTTCATCCAGTATTACTACTAGTGTTCACTCTCACAGGGGTGATAGTGGATACGTGAAAATTGGGGCTATGACCTACATTCCATCTTAGATCCCATCGTCCACCCCACCCATTCCTTCAAATTCTTTTCTTATGTTGAACCCTCCTTATATCATGCACAGTCCCTCAAGAAGTGGTGGTCCATTTAGCTATGTTGTCCCCTTGTCAATCGGTGTTAATGTTTTCAGATTTTATGTGCCTCCCCAGAGGTCTAGGGGTCAACTGACTTATCAGTATTATAACTATTGTTATATGGTGCCTCCTTATCAGGGAATACCTCAATACCAGATCCCCGTGTAACCGTTTATGAGCCATATGGGAGGTGGTTATTATTCGACTTGTCAAGGACACGACCTTTATTAGAATCAATCCTATATGAACCAATCCTTTCAAGGGGCATGGAATCTAATTGAACAACCTAGTATCCCCTTTTTGTCTACTTGAAATCTGCTTGACCTTTCAAAGTTGACTAACAATCTAGTATCTCATGATCCGATGTGGCCGGTTGCTCTCGCCGAGCTCCCATTAGACATTCTGAAGTTTGAAGGTAAAAATGGTGAGGACCCTAGAGAGCATGTGACTACTTTCCACATGTGGTGCTCTTTGAATTCTCTGAACCATGACTCTATTCATTTATGATTGTTTCAATGCAACCACATGGGTCTCGCCGCGAAATGGTATATAGAGTTGCATGGGGAACATATCGAACGTTTAATGATTTATCCTCAACCTTTCTCAACCACTTTCAGCTGTCGATACGTTACGATGCTGGAATCGAGCTCTTGTCGACATCTTGGCAAGATAAAACCACACATATCTCTGATCATATTCAAGAGTGGAGCACACGGAAGAGGTTAATTAAGGCCAACATTCCACCCGATTTTTTATTGGAATGGTTACTTAAAACTTTATTACTGTACATCACGAAGGATGTTTCAACATCCAAAGTGACTAATGAGGAACACGCTATCTTTAGGGCCCAATAGTTGAATTTGATTTACACTCAACTTGAGCTTCTATATAAGACTATTCCTGATGCGCCACGGTAGAAAATTGACCCTAAGTTCAAACCTAGGCCACATACCGATGGCATTGTTGGAAACACTAGTACGAAATTCGTAGACTAGGTTACAAATAAAATGCAAAATTTATCTATTAACCAGTCTATGACCAGACAGGCCACGACCTCTTCCAGTCCCACCCTGTAATACCCCAGTTTTGACCCCGTTTACATTAAAGGGTACATGATGTATATTTTGTAATTAATCATGGTGAGGAGATAAAGGAAAAATCCCCACCATCGATTCGGCTGTGTTATGTTTTGGTAATAGGGATCGTTGCCGATGGTATATCGTGCTATCCAGCACATTATAGCTTTGGCATCATGTAAATATGCACATCAATTAAAATAAACCTACAGCCAGCTACGACAGTGCAATGTTAAATGAAAAGGGCATGATTCCTAAGGTTAAGGGGGCGTTGTCCAACTCGTGGGGGTCATTGGGAGGTTTCCATGTGTCAGCCACCCATTTAATTTCTGTTGTCTGAGAGCAGTTATTGTTGAGTAGTGGTGGGTGTGGAAGGACTGTCAGTCCTTTCCCATGCGCCCACTCCACCAGTGGACTCTTCCTCTTCACGTCGCATGGGGCAGAAGAAAAAAATGCTCTCCATTCTTTCCATTCACTCCACTCTCCCACGATTCCCACTTCTTCATGGTTTTGGCCTTGCCTCTCTCTCACACAGATTGTCGATCGGTGGTTGTGTTCCTTCCTTTCGCGCAGAGAACCGATTCTCCTCCACGCTTTGTGGATTGTGTGGTTCCTTTACACTGTGGCATTGTCGAAGATTGTTGTGGTTCTTCCCGATGGTTCATCATTGAATCGTGGTGGTTGTCCCCTCTATTATTTTTGGGTGCGGTGAGTCCCTATGCCGTGTGGGCGGTGGTCTCTTTCCCAGTCTTTGGTAAACTATGTCTTTTTCCAAGACAGCAGGATGTTTTCCGCGTTTTCCATCATCAGGTATTTTCCTCCTATTCATGCAGAGAGAGCCTATTTTTAACCCACCCTTGTTGACTGCGAAAACGTGATGATGTTTCCTGGTTAAAGAAGGATATTTGTTTCTCCTCGTTGTTTCCTGTGTTTTCTTCCACTGTTTGCTTTGGTTGTGTCTCTTTCCCTTGCGAACAGGTTGAGAGTCTGTTCTTTCCCCTTTTTTCTGCCTATGTAAGTTCTCCAGCAATTACATTGGGAATAGTGTGTGCTGTGAGCTCGGGGATGTTGGTGGGCTGTTGATTTTCACATTCGTTGGCTGAGTTTTCCCCTGTCCATGCTGGGGGTCTGGATTCTTTCCCATTTGCGGACTGTGTAATGTTTCCATAGTTTTCATTGTGAGTTTGGGTTGTTGATCTACCCTGGATTTGGGTTGCTTCTTGGGTGCTGAGGTTATCGGGATTGTTGTTGAGTTGTTTTGGCCATGCTAGGGCCAAGAACAACTCTGAAGCATTGTTGACCTGAACTGTGTTTCACCCTTTGGTTTGGGGTTGTCACCCTGTTGACTTCATCTTCTTCACAGAGCTGTGAACTGTTTTTTTTGCTGCAGTATGCAATGGTTGGTATTCAGACTGTTAAGAGTAGGATGAGAGGCTGGGTATGCTTGAGAAAACTGGTGTTTAAGGTCATCAGCTTAGTATTTATCCTTTCCTAGCTCCTTGACGGCCTAATAAACCCTACTGTGTGGGATTGGCTGAATTGTGCATCTTGGCTATGTGTAAGCCTGCTTTGACCCTTATTCCTTGAGGAATCATGCCCATCTCGGGGGTGGCAGTGTTGCTGAGAGATTGATGAGCACGCTGGCCTATGGTTGGGTGGAACGTTGCAGTGACATAGATGGTTGCGGGACAAGTTCTTATCAGATGAGTATTCATGTCTATTTTACCTCTGCAATTATATTTACTGATTAATGAATATGATGAACATGTGGCATGCTTGAATGAATGATTGTTTGCTTGTTAAATTTTCATATGCTAAGCTAGATCATTAGTATTTCATTTCGAATTTATAACAAAAGCATATAAACAAGATCACTGAAAGATAGACAAGAACAACCATACAAAAGGAACACAAATATTTATCCTAGGAAAACCCTAAAGGGAAAAACCCAGCAAAATCTTACTCAATATAGATGCCCCAAAAAGATAAAAGGTAAAACCAACAAGGAGATCAAAGCCTGATCCTCCTCCTTCTCCAGCTACTCTTCTATTCTCCACTAATGCGCTACACAAGTGAGAGTGTGTGTCTCAAATGAGGAGCACCACAACTCTATTTATATTCATCCGTTCACTTGAATTAACTCATTCGACATGTAGGCTTGAGTTAAATCATGTAGGCTCGAGTTACACATGTAGGCTCAAGTAACCACACTGGGGTGCTAATGACCCACCTTTACAATTAGAGGGGACTACCTCATGACTCTTATTAGTTCTTCTGATTAGAAGCATTGGGGTACAAGATAATACAAGTGGTTCTCCCGGTAGGACCATCAGGGACCGCAAAAGATACATATAGAATATTCTTCAAAGTTACAATATTTCAACACTCCCCCTTAACGAGAAGGGTATTCTACAACAACATCAACAACAACAATAGTAGGAGAGAGATAGAGGACATCATCAACATAATCAGGGTAATACATCTATAAATCATTGGAATCTTTTCAACATTATGTAGTCTTCATCTTCAATCTTCAATCTTCATCATCATTAATACTTTGACTGCTTCGATCAACAACATCTTTAGCACTTTGACCTTTCGATCAGCAACATCATCTTCAGCACTTTGACCTTTCAATCAGCAACATCATCTTCAGCACTTTGACCTTTTGATCAGCAACATCATCTTCGGCACTTTCGATCAGCAACAACATCATCATCATACTCTGATATTTTGATCAGAAACATCATCATGAAAATATCATCATCACCAAAACATCATTATCATCAAAACATCAACATCATCATCATCAAAACATCAACATGATCCTTCCTTTCGGAATTACGGGATCAACATGTCTGTGGTACTCAGACGATCCTTCCTGTCGGAATTACGGGATTTAGGTCTTTACGGAGTTACTAACGATCCTTCCTTTCGGAATTATGGGATCAACACATATGTGGAGCTCAGACGATCCTTCCATTCGGAATTACGGGATCAAGTCTTTACAGAGATACTGACGATCCTTCCTTTCAGAATTACTGGATTTAGTTCTTTATGGAGTTGTTAACAATCCTTCCTTTCGAAATTACGGGATCAACACATTTGTGGAACTCAGACAATCCTTCCTATTGGAATTACGGGATCAACACATCTGTGGAACTCAGACAATCCTTCCTATTGGAATTACGGGATCAACACATCTGTGGAACTCAGACAATCCTTCCTATTGGAATTACGGGATCAAGTCTTTACGGAGCTACCAATGATCCTTCGTTTCGGAATTACAGGATTTAGGTCTTTACGGAGTTACTAACGATCCTTCCTTTCGGAATTATGGGATTTAGGTCTTTACGGAGTTACTAACAATCCTTCCTTTCGGAATTTTAGGATCAACACATTTGTGGAACTCATACAATCCTTCCTATTGGAATTACGGGATCAACACATCTGTGGAACTCAGACAATCCTTCCTATTGGAATTACAGGATCAATTCAATGATCCTTCCTTTCGGAATTACAGGATTTAGGTCTTTACGGAGTTACTAACGATCCTTCCTTTCAGAATTACGGGATCAACACAGATGTGGAACTCAGACAATCCTTCCTATTGGAATTACGGGATCAACACATATGTGGAACTCAGACAATCCTTCCTATTGGAATTACGAGATCAATTCAATGATCCTTCCTTTCGAAATTACGGGATTTAGGTCTTTACAGAGTTACTAACGATCCTTCCTTTTGGAATTACGAGATCAACACAGATGTGGAACTCAGACAATCCTTCCTCTAGGAATTATGGGATCAACACACGTTCTCAAGTATCGAAGTCACCGGATCCATTCTGAATCAAAGTTCAAGGATGATACAATCCTACCACCTTCTCGATGACCGAAGTTCACCGGATCCATTCTGAACCGAAGTCCAAGGATGATACAATCCTACCACCTTCTCGATGACCGAAGTTCACCAGATCCATTCTGAATCGAAGTCCAAGGATGATACAATCCTACCACCTTCTCGATGACTGAAGTTCACCGGATCCATTCTGAACCGAATTCCAAGGATGATACAATCCTACCACCTTCTCAATGACCGAAGTTCATCGAATCCATTCTGAACCGAATTCCAAGGATGATACAATCCTACCACCTTCTCGATGACCGAAGTTCACCAGATCCATTCTGAACCGAAGTCCAAGGATGATACAATCCTACCACCTTCTCGATGACTGAAGTTCACCGGATCCATTCTGAACCGAAGTCCAAGGATGATACAATCCTACCACCTTCTCGATGACCAAATTTCACTGGATCCGTTCTGAACCGGAGTTCAAGGATGATACAATCCTGCCACATTCTCGATGACTGAAGTTCACCGGATCACTTCTAGACATATGTCCTGGGATGATACAATCCCTCTTCATTCTTGAAGACTGAGGTCTCTGGATCACTTTAGGGAAAGTGCCCAGGGATGATACAATCCCACTACATTCTCGAGGACCGAGGTCACCAGATCACTTTAGGGCAAGTGCCCAGGGATGATACAATCCCACCACATTCTCGAGGACCGAAGTCACCAGATCTATTATGGACACATGTCCCTGGATGATATAATCCTTCTTCATTCTCAAGGACCGAGGTCACCGGCTCACTTTAGAGAAAGTGCCCAGGGATGATACAATCCCACCACATTCTCGAGGACCGAAGTCACCGGATCTATTATGGAAATATGTCCCAGGATGATACAATCCTTCTTCATTCTCGAGGACCGAGGTCACCGGCTCACTTTAGGGCAAGTGCCCAGGGATGATACAATCCCACTGCAACATCACTACTCCCCCTTTCGGGGAAGGTATTTTCGAACCACACCAAGCTTGTCTCGAAAGTGTTCAAACTTTACTCGGGACATAGGTTTCGTCAACACATCATCATCTAAAACATCATCATCTACATCTTCAGTATGTGGATACTCAACTATCACCATCTATATCTCCAGTATGTGAATACTGAAAGCATCATCATCTCTATATTCAATATAGAAATACGGAATCACCTTCATCTGAATCTACAGTATGTAAATACTGAAACATCATCTACATCTTCAGTATGGGAATACTGAAATCATCATCATCTCTATATTCAGTATAGAAATACTGAATCACCATCATCTGTATCTATCTTCAGGTCAAAGGGACCTGATATCAGCTTCCAAAGCCATATGGCTTCACAACTTAGCAGAGCAATCTGCTGTGTATTCTGCTTCAGCCGTGCTAAGAGAAACACTGGACTATTTCCTGTTAAACCATGAACTCATAACAGACCCAAAAGCATCTACCTGATGTGCTCTTCCTGTCTGAGATACTTCCAGCTCAATCTGCATCTGTATAGCCATACAATCTGTAGTCATGGTTATAGACCAAAGTCTATAGTCCCTTTCAGATATCTCATCACATGTTTTGCAGCTACTAGGTGAACCCGTCTTGGTTGAACAAGATATTAACTTAAGGTGTTCATAGCAAAACAAATGTCTGGTCCAGTATTTGATAAGTACATCAATGACCCAATGATCTGTTTGTAATGAGTCACATCCACTAACTCTGAATATTCATCAGCTAACAGCTTCAAGTTGGATTCCATGGGTGTGGCCATGGCTTTGCATTCCAACATATTGAATCTCTTCAATATCTCTACCGCATACTTTCCCTGGTTGAGAAATATTCCTTATGAACTTTGCCATACTTCCAGACCTAGGAAATAATGCATTAACCCAAGGTCTTTCATCTCAAATTCTTCTGCTAGTTTCTTCTTGCTTTCCATGATCTGTTTCTCATTCCGTTTCAAGAATAAGTCATCCACATATAATAACAGGATGACAGGTTCTTCTTCTACAACCTTGTAGTAAAGGTTAGGGTCAACTTTACTCTTGGCAAAGCCCATGCTCGTCAGGAAACTATCTATTCTTCCATACCAAGCTCTGGGAGCTTGCTTCAGGCCATAAAGGGCCTTCTTCAACTTGCATATGTGAGTCCATCTGTCTCCAACTTCAAATTCTTGTGACTATTCGATGTAAAAATATTCCTCAATCATTCCATTAAGGAAGGCTTGTCTTTACTTCATCATGGAAGAAACTACCAGGATAGTTCTGAAGAAAGTGTACCTTATTTCCTGGAGTAAGTGTCTCTTCAGAATTAATTCCCTCTTTCTAATAGAAACCTCTAGCCCCAAGTCTTTCCTTACTTCTATCAGCAACATATTTTATCTTGCAAATTCATTTGGAAGATACCACATTCTTGCTTTCTGGTTTGAGTACTATATCCCAAACATCATTCTAGTATTCTTTCATCATAACATCTTCCATGAGTTCGTCTTGTCAGGTCATCAACATATCCTAGTCTTCTACATTCAACCTTGAAGGTTGGAACCCACTTTACTCTTGGTAAAGTCTTGATCCATCACGAAGCTATCCATCATGTCGTACCATGTTGAACTCAAATATCTTCTGTAGTCACTCCCTCTGGAGTGGAGTATCATCTTCCCTCTTCATTCTCTATAGGTGGTTCTATGCTTGATATATATTGGTCAATAGAGTATGTCATGTCATGGTCTATTCTTTCTGAGGAAAATCACAAACCTTGCTTTGTACACTTGTTCTTGTAGATCCATATGGAGGATACTACGTACTTCCCTTTATGTCTCGAAATCATATCGTATACATCATTCCCCATTATCAACTATTATTCTTTGATCATAGCTTCTTTCATAGCATTCTTTTCTTCATCTTGAGTTATCTCTCGTACCCATGGTGTTCTTCATCCTTCGAGGTGGATCTACCGCTCTCTGAAGCTCTTTCTTCCATCATGGTGTCTCTGACCCTAGGAGCTTCAGATTTTATTGCAGTGAATCTTGAATTGTCATCACTTGTTCTTCAGAACAAGTCTCATCCTTCTTGTAGGAGGTTGTATGGGACCTTTCCTACAATGCAAATGCACCAGCTGCATGGTTAGAACTATTTCATAAAACATATGCATAATGACAAATTCTTATGCATCATGCGACTGTTTAGCCAATACAGCATTCATCCATATCTCACAAAAACTTTCTAGATGCCTTCCATCTCTATCATGACATTATTGAGATTGTGCACTAATCCAATATGTCAGCAAGGAGGCTTCATTCTAGATAAGTAGCAATGGAGAGTTGCATAGCACCATGACCTACTTACCCATCACATGCATATTAGTAGTATATAGTCATTAATACAAACAATCTATCATGTTTAACACATCAACTGAATATAATCAAATGTATAACAAAACAATATCATGAAATGACAACTGAATACTTATCTTTTATGTGTTTCATGGGTAGACTCCATCTTGATCATTCTGCTTTAACATCTTCTTCATTCATGAAATCATCATTTCTTATCCAAATGATAAGATGAAAAAGAGGTTCTTCAAGAATTGAGTTCTTCATATTCCTCATCGCATGAGGGATCTTATTTGAATGGTGGGAGCTTGATCTTCAATTGCTCCCATCTTCTTCTTCTCTTCTTATGAGTTGAGATGAAATTAATCACTTCCTTCTGGCATGCATTCTTTGCATGAATGAATCCCATGATCCTGGGATGCCATTCAAGGTGGCTATCACCACTTCTGCATTCTTCACTTCTTCTTTTACCTCTTCAATTTGTTTCATAAGGTCATCTTTCGATGTATGTTATTTCCTTCAAATAGCTTGGTCAAGGAATCAAACATCTCTTTCAGTGTCTTTAGGGAAGACACTTGCGGTACAAGTTGATCCGTGACTGAATCAACAATGATCTTCTTGGCCTTGACCAAGTTCTTCTGGTGTAAGGCTTTGAGCCTCATCTCCCTCTGGAACCTCTCTACTCATGTAGGTGTCCAATTCATTTTCTTCAAAGAGATGAAATACTTCCATGCTTGGAAGTTGTCAACTTCATCAAGCTTATCATCAAGCTGATGTGATATATCACTTTGAAATGAAAACCTCAAATGCGAATAGCAAAAGATTAGATCTTACCGATTTGAGGTGTCTGTCGTACTTCCGAGGCTGGCTGATCTAGGGTTTGTCAGAGAAACCCTAATTTTCAAAACTTGGAATATTTCAGATATGATTGGATATAAGTATATATCTCTTCAAATGGAGCTGTCCAATGTACTCCTTTTCTGAAAACAGTAGAGGGAAGCTCCCGGAACAGGAAGCCCTATTTTTCCAATTTCTTCTAAAGAAATGTCTGTTACTGTTTCTGTGATATCTCCAAAATTACTGCTCTTCTGTGTCTAAAATTTTTCAATAAGGTAACCTCACATGTCCCTGATCCAACACCATAGGTTTCATCAGAATTTGTTTTACCAATTGGGATTTATGATCATTTTCCCAAAGTGACCTGTTACAGGACTGTTCAGAACAATGAAGTTGTACAGCATGCCACATGTCACTGGTTCATCTTCAGGTTCAAAAAGTTGGACCACAGAAATTATAGTCTGTTTTCTTTCTGGAAAATCTTCAGGAATTCCATTTGGTCCTCTGTAGCCCACGCTATAGAAATTCTCCCCAGGTGTCCTGTTTAGGGATGAATTCTGGAAGAGGATGGAACCCTAACTTGGAGGGATCATATCTCCCAGAATATAGCGAATATGAGGCTGAATTTTGGACACAGTGTAAATCAGGATTTTATCTTCGTCCTCATAAATTTTCAACTCATGATCCTTCACCAATATCAGGATATAGAGAATGTACCAAAACTTAGTAGTTTTAGTATTTAGGGTTTTTCCAGATCGGGGTCAAACTAAGGTTTGACTTTCCCGGAGTTTCACCCAACCAAATTTCTTGATCCAGGTCTCTAAACTTCGATTTTGATGAGGAGAAAAATCCTATGCTGGGATCACTCAAAAATTCTTATTCTGTAGAAAGCCCTAATTTTCTACACCAAAACTGAAAATGCTCAGAATCAAATTTCGCTTCGATAGAAAGATGCGCCCTTCAATGGAGATTCAGTCTAGCCTTCTTTTGCTGATCGATCATGGATATAGACCAAGAAAATAAGAATCCCTAGATTCTTTAGCTGGACAATGTCTTTTTTCAGGGTGGCTCTGATACCATGTTAAATTTTCATATGCTAAGCTAGATCATTAGTATTTCATTTCGAATTCATAACAAAAGCATATAAACAGGATCACTGAAAGATAGACAAGCACAACCATACAAAAGGAACACAAATATTTATCCTGGGAAAAACCCAGCAAAATCTTCCTAAATATAGATGCCCCAAAAAGATAAAAGGTAAAACCAACAAGGAGATCAAAGCCTGATCCTCCTCCTTCTCCAGCTACTCTTCTCTTCTCCACTAATGCGCTACACAAGTGAGAGTGTGTGTCTCAAATGAGGAGCACCACACCTCTATTTATATTCATCCGTTCACTTGAATTAACTCATTCAACATGTAGGCTCGAATTAAATCATGTAGGCTCGAGTTACACATGTAGGTGCAAGTAACCACACTGGGGTGCTAATGACCCACCTTTACAATTAGAGGGGACTACCTCATGACTCTTATTAGTTCTTCTAATTAGAAGCATCGAGGTACAAGGTAATACAAGTGGTTTTCCCGGTAGGACCATCGGGGACCACAAAAGATACATATATAATATTCTTTGAAGTTACAATATTTCAACATTGCTTCCACTATGTATATGAAGGGTTATGCATCTTAGTATGTATTATGTTTAAGCTTTTTATTTCAGCATTATATGCATGTTCATGTTCATGGGGCTGTCTGCCCGTATGTTTGGTGTTAGTAGCGTCCTCTTCACCGGTCAGAGGGTCGGGTACGTTACAGTATGGTATCAGAGCTAAAGGCTGCAACATGGGCTTGAATGGGCCATGAAAGGTTGGATAGCAGAGGCAGGTTGCCTTCTGCCCAATAGCAATCAGAAAATTGTGGCAGGAAAATTTAGAAATTTTTCTAAGTGCCAGGATCATCGGCCCATAGAAAAACTTAGTGACAAGTTCTTCTGATGCAGTGGAGCACTTAGTGGGAAGACCACTCGATGGATAGTTGATCCGATGACCGAAGCGGCGGAAGACAGAGAGGGAAATTTGGCAAATTTTCTAAGTGTTTGGCTGTCGGAACATCGACAAACTTAGACAGATGGATTTTCGATGCTTAGCCAATTGACCGCCGCTGTTCCAGATGGCTAGACCACTATGCCTCTGACAGATAGAGCCTATGACCGCTGATGCCAAAAAGAAAGTTTAAAAATTTTTCTAAGGCCCGAAATCATCGTCCATCAGAAGAATTTAGTGGTTCGTGCGCCCGCCATTGCGGAAGCATAAAGCACTATCCTTCCGAGGAGAAGGCATTCTGACTGCCGATGCCGATCAAGTTATGCTTCAACCACCGATTGAAACATATTAACGGATTGGGCCACTGATCAAAAAAAGATCGAAGACGATGAGCCACCATTGCGGCTGCTGATTGAACTATTTCACCGACGAATAGAAGATAGTTGAACCGATGGGGTTCGAAAAGGAAGAGAGAGAAGCAAATTTTCAAAAAAAATTCTAAGTCCTAAAAAACCCATCAACCATCAACAATGGTTAGTTGATCCCATCGCCGATGCTCAGATTATCCGTTCGCCGATGAGCTACATCAGGTAAGAATTAGTTGGATCGTGGTCTGCCATTGCGGAAGCCAAAAGGACTAACCATCTGATGTGTGGGGCACTGGACTGCCGACGCAACATGGAGAGTCTACGCCATCGTCATTAATGTTTTGAATGTTAACCTATTATGCACTGATGAAAGACGTCAGAGAAGTTAGTTGATTGGGAGTCCGCCATTGCGGCTACCTAGAAGACTAACTGCCTGATGCCACAGCTGTTAGTGTTTCCAACTGCCAATCGGAATATTACAGCTGTTAGTCATTCTGAAATTCGATAGAGTTACGGTCCACAGGAACCACAACGAATTTGATTGCCGCCGTTGCGGATGCCTAAGTAGCTATCCACCTGATGGATAGTGTTATAGCGGATTTCACCACTCCAGGGGAATCACACTTTGTATGGCCTTCTCCTGTCCCGCTGCAGACTCTTTAGACCCCATGGACCATATTTTATCCTTTGATGTTTCCTTGATCATCCCTAAAACTATATAAAAAATGATATACGCGGCTTTTTACCCGATAACCGCATACATACGCGGGTTTGACTCCTATAACCGTGTACATCGGGATGTGTGCATAGTCCAAATCCTTTTGGAGTTTTCCTTGACATGGATCCAACTCATTTGACTCCTGACCTTCCATATGCCTTGAGATCGCTCAGATTCGACCCTTCATTATCCCTTGTGAAGCTATATAAGGAACCCCTTAGTACATTGAAGGCATATAGAGATATTGAAAGCAACGAAACTATAGTCCATTGTTGCTGGAATTTATGCTTGAGTCTGCATCCCTTTTTCCCTTTGGAGCACTTTTGTGTTCTTCCCAAGCTTGCCTTTTGCTAGTGAGC